>UELX01000056.1:0-153927 GCA_900480035.1 Eupelmus urozonus | reverse complement strand
GAACCGTATTTTATGCCACGAGAGCCGAAAAATCATCTCAAAGTTATGATTTTGAGGTTAAAGTGGCATAAAATATTCTAATAATGAACATACATACAATGATTGTAAAATGTTATTGCAATTAATGTATATTATAAATAGTTATTTTTCAAATAGCCTAAAATAATATAAAAATATTGTCATGATATATAAATAATAACCTACTAATTCGTTAATTGATCCAATAGTTTGTGGTACTGAGAATCGAGCAAGAATTATTGACGGTGAAACTACATCTGTCAAAAATTTCCCGTGGTTGGTTAGAATCATGCTAAGAGGTCTAGAAATGCATAAATGTGGGGGATCTTTAATAACGCGTAAGCATGCTATTACAGCGGCACATTGCTTCTATGAAGGGTACGTATTATAAGAAAAATATCTATCTATAACAATCATTCTTTATTTAAAAAATGTTTAATTAAATGTATTTCATTGAGTTTAATGCCTAGAATAAATTCTTTTTATTTAGATAATTAAAAGATTTTTTCTATATAGTATATTTAATTATTGAAAATAAATATATAATTTGAACCAGGCTAAATTAAGGAATGTAAGTGCTAATAAATAAGCACTTTGTTTTATTTTAGATAGATTCTGAATTATTGGAATAGTTTATTTATTTTTATACAACATAATGTTTATTATATTTCTATTCTCCTATATTTTAATCTTTTGATGTAATTACAGATACGATTATGTTGACTTTTATATTATAACTGCTGATGGTGCAAAATATGAAGTCAAAAATGTTATTGAACATAAAGATTTTAATGATTTTACACAGGACAATGACATCGCAATTATCGAATTAAATAATCCGGTACAACTTAATCAAATTGTCCACACAATTTGTTTACCTAAACGTGAGTTTAAGTTTATTTATATTCTTTTTATTATTAAGCTGCATTAAAAAGTGAAAATTGATATGCATAGTTTAAAAAGTTTTCAATTCTTACAAACTTTTTTTGATAACTAATTATCTTACTAAAAATTATTTCTTTATAGGTACATCGAATTATGACAATCAAATAGCTACCATTATGGGTTGGGGTTGGACCTCAAATCCTGAATATGATGAAGTCGGAGTGTTGAGTGAAGATTTGCAGAAAGCAGACGTAGAAATTATACCATACGAAAAATGCAAAACAGAAACTGGTTACAATCCGAATCATATCACTAAAAATATGATTTGTGCAGGATCCCTAGAAGGCGGCAAAGATGCTTGCAGAGTTAGTTATTAGTATTTGCTTAAAGAAAATTACCTCAATAATTATACAGATAGATAGATTAAAACTAAATTTATTTTGTTTTAGGGTGATAGTGGTGGACCTCTTCAAGTACGTGGAACTAACGGAAATATAGAACTTGTAGGCAAGTCAAGTTTATTTAATTTATGTTATACCCTTCTATCTTTTTACTTTTAATTCTTCAAAATGTTTACTTCTTAGATACAAGTAATTTATTTAATTTATGTTATACCCTTCTATCTTTTTACTTTTAATTCTTCAAAATGTTTACTTCTTAGATACAAGTAAAAACAATAACAAAACTAATTACATTTTGTAGGAATCGTATCGAAAGGTAGAAAATGTGGACTGCCAAAGTTTCCGGGTGTTTATACAAAAGTCACAAATTATTTGAATTGGATTAAGTCGAACATTGGAGGTCAATGTTTGTGTCCGCAAAGTTAGATATTTTTAATACGTTTTGTTTTATAACAATAAATTATAGTATTTTTATACAAAAATATTGTTTAGTTTTACAGACAAATGGCTATTGTTCGTTTTAGAATAAAGATTAAAATAAAAAGACATTTCACTTACAAACTATTCCTTCATTATTTGCTATCGATTCATATACATTTTTAATATTTTGCAGCTCTTTATTAAACTACATTAAAAGAAGAATCTTTGAAAAAATTACTTTTTAATATTAGACAGTAAAACTGTAGATGTAAAAAAATTTATGATTCGTCTTACAAAATTTACTATACTGTCTTATATAATTTCCTATAAAGTTTGGTCATTTTTCCAGTCTGTAGCAGTTTTACCGTAGTATCTTTATTTTTTCAAATATTCTTCACTCAGCGTATGCAAATAATAAACATATTTATTCTCAAAACCATTTTTTAAATTAGAAGATTAGTTTTCATTATCGAGGCGCCAATGACAATTAACCATATTTCAATCAAAATTATTAATCGATCTGCATTTTTATACTAGGTATTTCTTAAGATCAAAGTTAGTATTGTCTGTAATTTTGAGCTTCAACCTAATTTTTATATTTAAGAGACCAATGAATTCTATCGAAACGAATTTTTTATCTGATACCTCAAAAGAAATATAAAAACTTGACACACATGATTATATTATAAATTAGGAACATTGACATCAACACTTAAAATCTAAGTCTCCACAAAACCCACCCCATATCCCAAACATCAATAATTTCAAAAACACCACCCACACCAACACAACTCACCACCCCGCATTACAATTTCAATTCCCCAAAACCCAGCCACAGTCCTACAGCAGCCCCAGATCGCAATCGCTCTATATATCTCACCTCCAAAATCAGGCGAACAATACCGCGGCCTCGCGAAGAGCCATAAATACGACGACAGCCTGTTCGGTCAAGTCGGAACAGCTGTACAGTCCCCCGCAACTCCGGCGCTATCGCGCGCTTGCGATGGAAAAGCCAGCGGTATACTCCGGGGCCGCGTGTACGGAATAATTTTACAAGCGCGCGGCATAACCTTAGCCGCATCTGCGCGAGCGGCCGCCCCGGCGAACCACTAACGAGCGGCCCTGCCCCTTGACTATATCGAAGACGCTAAAGGCGCGAGTCAAGTTTCGGCTGAACTCGAGTCTCGACGTCTAAGTCGTTGGGAGAGAGATGCTGCAGGTCTGTAATGATTGCTGACCGGTTGTTCGATATTGACCATTGAAAGTTGAGGGAAGGTGGGTTGTGTGGATGGTAACGATAGTTGCGAGTGTGTAATCGATGAGGTGCACGCTGCAAGATTTTCCAAAGATGCACATGTGGGTTGGAGTATGCAAGGCGCGTGTGGTATTGAGAGTTTTGAGGGGTTGTATTCGAGAGATGGGATTGAGCGACCAGGAAATCGAGTCATTTAATAGTGCTTTCTGTATTGTAGTTTCAAAGACTTTTGTAAAGTGAAAATTTTTATGTGTGGTAAATTGATACATTTTACTTTTTGTTCGGAAATAATATTATTTTTATTGTTGTATTTTTATTTTATTTCATTCTATAGAGGACCATTCCATTTCAAAAAAAGTTTTAAACTTTTCGGAATTTTGCGAACAATGTTTTTTTCAAAAGATTGTATTTTGTGTGAATAAATTGTTCAAAACTGAATTTTATTCTATTTCTGACACGAGAAATGAAAAATATTGTTATTTTTATAATATAATTTTCAGAACTGTAAAAAACATTTTTCCAATTCAAATCTATAAATTTCTAAATGATCAACTATTTTAATAACAAAAATTCAAATGCTTCGGATTGTTTAAAAGTGAAAGATTATGATGCATTTATCGACCAATTTGTTTCATCTACTTAAAATTAGGGAAACATTCTATTTTTCTATTATTTTATTTTGCTTAATAATTAGCTAAGAAATAGCTATAAGCTAGTAATTTATCTAGTTTTTTTTATCTATTTACGAAACAATAATTTATAAAAGAAGATAAATGAAAGTTTAAAATAGTAAAAAAAGATTCATTTTAATGTTTATTGTACTATTTAATATGCATATAAAAAAAATCACAGGCATGAAGTGACGACTTAGGAGTCATGCAGACTGTAATGCAGTATGCAGACAATACGAAACTCGCTGAACATCAGTGAGAGTTAGCTCAGTGGTTAGACTGCTCAATAATTTCGACGTAGAGGAGTTTCTGGAGTCTCGCTTCGGATCCACTTGCGGTCGGGTTCTTATATCCTTTTTTGTATACATCTATTAAAAAATAACATCTTTTTCTATTTATTATTCTAATATACAATCGAAAATGAGAATTAGCTATACTAATTTTCTCGTTTCATCTCCTTGTAAATCTAAACCTGCAATAAACCCTAAGTACACAATCCCTTCCTTAAAATCTCCCAAGACAAACGTTACAACCGTAACCAACAAAAAACGTCGTATCTAAGTATGACACACGCATCAAATACATCACCCATAAATCGCACCTACAATACAGCCCCGAATTAAATCCGCTCCGCGCAGTGCATCTCGGCGAAATGAATACATATTTCTTTCGACCGCGAATAAAGCGCCAGAATCACAGAAATAGGCAGACTCGTTTTTCACCGGGGCTTTTTGGCACTAGCCGCTCGCTGATCTACGACCCAGCTCCTCGTAGGCCGCGTACAAGGACCAAAGGGCGCCAGGGCACTTAAGGACATGTAGAAAATTTCACTTTCTCCCCTCCTCCACCCCCGCTGTGTTTTTACCTTCTTTTCTCCCATAGGCACCCCAGCGCCCTCTACGAAACCGACGTATTTTTCATCGCCGCTCCGCACTCCTATATATGATCTCGTGCCCACTGCCATTTCTCTCTTTATTACCCACACGGACTCACGCCCACGCACACATCGCCGCTTCCTTCTCTATACGTATGCCTTATACACATGTTCCGGAGCTCTTGTTTCCTTCGCCTGTATACATGCGCCCGCAGCGTCTCTGGATTTTTAGCGCGCCGCTTTTTTTCTCCCTCCGCTAGCGTTCCAGGCCGCTCTCCTTTATTGCTACTTGAATTGCGATTTCGTCACGGGCCCTTGACTTGGTCGAGTGCGCGTAGCCGGCGCGTACCTACCTAGTGCGCATAATGGAAAAAAGTTTGAGCTTCGGGGGACTGGCTGGCAGCTAGTCTACCGCCGGCGAAAATCGAGGATTTCGAGTGTTTTCTCATCGCTAGTTCTCCGGGCTGTGTGTCTATGTGTCTCTCGCTTGGTTTGCTCTGATGTGGAGGGATGGGAGGCGGCTTGGCCTCGTGACGCGAAATAAATTGACGAAATCTTCATTGACTGGCTGCGCTGCCATTCATGAGGCTGTCGCTCCGCGTTATGGCTATTCATATGCAAACGAAAAATTCAGCGCTGATGACACTTTTTCGATGCCTGTTATTTATTGTTTTTTTATAAAAAATAAAAATCTATGCATATTTTTTGCAAGTTATTGGGAGAATGAATATTTATAATATTTTGAAACGTAATAGTTACTGTCTTATTTTGTTTATCAGATACTAGAATATTTTGTATTTGATTAGTTTAAAGGATTCCAGGTAATATTTAATAATTCAATTAGTAGGATGCCACACCGTAAATTCAAGATATTAAAGATAATATTGACACAGGATTGTGTAGCTTGAAAGCTAGTGACACTTATTGTTAGTACATGGCAAGTGCTAAGTAATAAGAATAGCGTGTCAATAATAAAATCGCGTACATACTGATGTATGACCTTCTTTTTTTATTTGATGTTTGAACCTACTTATTTTTAAATATCACGAAACTGGAATTAATAAGTGGAATTTTTGTTATAGAATCACCGGTTGTTGGTTTGTCGGCTTTTAAAGTCTTGTATTTTCCAATAATTACAAGGATACTTTTTTAAGAGTACATTTATTTCTTAAAATTATTATTAAAATAACAAAGCAATGATAAAATAATTGTTCAAAATTCAAAATTAAATTTAAATGTTCTTTGGTATAGATAATTTTCACTCAAAGATAAAAGACAAGTCTTTCTATAGAGACGGTGATGAAAATAATTTAGAGACAGAGGAATGAATAACTTCTTACTGTAAAAATGTTACTATTGTTTTACTGAAAATTCATAAATATTAAATTTTATCAAAATTTCAAGTAAATTTTGTTGTCGCTTTTCTAACCGCCAACACAGTTTTATTAAATCTAACGCTTGACTGTATAAAATATCGTTCATAAATAAAGTCAAACATTGAAAAAACAGCCCATCCATTTAATTTTATTCACACAACCGACCCGATTTCAATAAACAATCCCCACAAAGCAAAAATCATCCACAAAAAAAGGAAAAAACCCAGCATAAAAGAAGAAAAAAAAATACAAAACTCAGCCGAGGGAGAAAAGCCTGAATGATCCCTGGTCAGCCCTGGAAATCACATCCGTCATTCGGCCGCAGGATCGACAAAGCCAAGAGGTTCTCCCTCTCTCTCGCTTCTCGCTGCACATAATGCGTATCTTCTCGCCTTCGCCCCTTACACACCCACACGGCCAAAGTTTCCTTTCTCCTACCCAAAAAAGAGGAGAAAAAAAGAATAAAGCAACTCTCGCGTATCCACACTCACAGGCAAGCTTTTATTTTTCTGCGCGCGCTCTCGTCAAGCAGGAATAAAAAGAAGTCTCTTTCCTTCACAAGTGGGGATTACAACTCGTGGAAGTATATATATACAGAGAATGATACGAAAGAGAGAGACGCGAGGAGTATATACGTCGATGTGGGCGGTCAGCAAACAAATTTATTCACCCCTTTAAGCTAAACTATTAATAAACGAGCCGCACTCGGGCGCGTTAACGCGCTGCGAATGTATTGCCCTCTCCTCCTTTTCGATCTTCACGCGCGCGCGTGTCGGTAGGTTTCGAGAGAGAGGCTCAATGTCGTCGATTAATTCGAGTCAATGGGCGATGACCTCAACTTTCCTTTATAGCGAGGCGTGTTCCTGCCGCGGCCGGGTTATATATGATAGGGTATTAGAGCCAGTCGGAGATGAGCATCGCGTACAGCCAAAGTGGAGATCGGATTCACAGAGACGAGATGTGAGGAGTCGACGCGTTGGCTGAGGAAATGAGCGAGATGGGAAATGGTAAAGGGTTGATGGATGGCTGTGAGGACTGAGTGTTTGTTTATTTTGGATAATTAGCGGATTTGGTTGGGAGCAGCGAGTTTGGATACTTGCGAGAGTTTCTTTAGTTTTGCGTTCTGAGTGAGTTTTTCGATCTGTGTGAATTTGAAAGGGCTGAAAAGAAATGTTTATCTTTATCTTATAAATGGTCAAAAATATGTGGGCAATTAAAATAATAAACTCTGAAAATAGGTAGTTTGAAAAAGAGATGTTAAAAGTCAAGTTGGTATAAAAAAATTTTAAAACAGAAGGCAAGAGAAGAAGAGCGTGATATAATGAGAGACCGAAAATGGATGACTGACGCCGATGACGCTGTCGATATACCTAAATATTGTTCCGATATCTATCAGCATGGCCTGTTAGACAGGTGTGTCAAGATTTTTTCCACCTGAAGATGGCAGGATGATGAAAGTTTCGATAATGGATTATTCTATTAACATAATTAAGGTCGTGAATGAACTTCTCAAGAAACGAGAATCGTGTATTATGTAAGCCAAACTACTGATTTTATGGTTATAAATTTTCGAAAATATTCGGAAGTACCGCGATGTTGATGGGCGCTATTATCATGATAACTCCTAATTATCTATGGAATAAAAGTTTATGTACAAGAAAAGCTACTTTTCTTAATTAAGTAATGTACTCTTTTTATAATTATATGGTATATATAAAAAATATCTGTGTGAAATGGAATTTGTTAAATATTTTTTCTAATTTCATAATCCCACAACACTTAATTAATTGAAAACTGTCTCGAATCAAAAAAGATAAAATCTACATCCACGAAAATTCCGAATCAAGCGTGCCCAAGGCAATCCAGAAACAATTTAAAAAATAATTTTATTAAAATGCAAATTACACGTTAGAAATCTGGCTTCCACCATATAACCACAGCATATAATATCCCCTCTTACAAAATCCCCCCGAGCCTAAATAATTCCTAGCTCATCGAACCTCAATTCAAAAGCCATCCTCCTTAATTAAAAAAAAAAAAAAAAGAACACAGCCCCTAATAAGGCGTTTACGACGAAGCCAGTCCATTTCACCGAAAAAGATTTCCGAAAAAATGATAGAAAATTAATGCCCCACGGCGGCTTTTTCGGGCCGAGAGCGCCGAATTAAAAATAAGTGGCCCCGCGTATACACTATCATTTACAGGGGCAAACGACGCGCTCGCTCGCGCGTTATTGATTTATCGATATTAATTGCCGCGCGCGAGTTTCGTGTGTGTAGGTAGTCCCTCGCGTCTAGATGAGATCAGAGGCGCGGCAGAGCCGTGTTATTTCCTGGCGCGGCGCGCGAGATCGATGAAGCGTAGGCTGACCCCTTCGCCAGAGAGCCCTGTAAGCGCGGAGGCTAGCCGCGCGCGCGGCAACGGGACTCGCTTTTTGTCTCGCTTTGTCAAAAGCGCGCTGAGCTGGGTTGGTTTTAGCGTTTGTCTTTATGGGAGTGTGAGAGTGTGGTTTGGGGGTGGGGATATTTTGATGTGTGGGAGGGTGTTTAGTTGGTTGTTGTTTGCGGGCTGTGGGTAATTTGTTATTTATGGATATAGGTTGGATTGATTGTTGAGGAGGTTATTTATGTTAATTTTTGGCTTAATTTAAGCAGGGTGATAGTGGGTTTGTGTTTGTTTTTTTTAATTTAATGAAATAACAATAATGAGGCTGCTGCGATTTTATAGTAGATGCGATAGAATTATTTTGTAAAGCTAAAAATGCATAATTAATTCAAAATTTATATTCATTGAGTTAAAACAATATATTGTTGATATTTTAATTTTAGACGTTTGTTTTAACATTTAAATACTATTGATGTGAAACTCAATGAAAATAAAATGAATTTTGTTATTATTATAAAAGGTGCATTAAAAGCAACTGCATCTTCATTACTTGTTCAAAATTATGAAATAATACTGGTACTTTAAATACAGTTTTTAAATTATTTTTATGGCATTATGTGTCAGCTATAAATTTTTAATTAACATCTGTTTCATAATATTTTCTGAAATAAAGTTGATTTTTAAATAATAAATACATGCTTTTAAACTATTCTATATCGAGAATCATGAATGCACATATATGTAGAATAATATTTAGAAATAATAGAACTGATATTTAGAACAATAACATAAAAATAACATTTTCACTTATAACTCGTAAATAATTTTTATTTACTCAAATTGAACACGTTTATAAATAAAATCGTTTTATTTTTTTTATGAATTCTGCTTTTTAAAACTATTATGGAACGATTTGGTTTAAATTCTGTTGATGAAAGGTTGAAAAAAAATATCATCCGGACAGTCAAAGCTGGCAAAAAAATGGCAGCGGTTATAGTCATAAAAACACACACCAAAAGCAAAAATAAAAAAAGCAGAAATAGACAGTAAAAAAGGGAAATGTAAAAAATATATAAATGGAAAAAAGAAAAAAAATTCTTAAAATAAACTGAAGTTTTCAAACATTTTCTCTAAAAATCTCCTTTCGGGTCACGCATTATTATTTTAATAAATTGAAAAGTATATTTCGAAGCATACATAAACATACTCTTTAAAACAAGATATATTTTAAGTATGGAAATCTTACCAACAAGGAATATAAATCATCTACTTGAATGTTTCTTTATTTGATTTATCAATATCCCTATTTCATTCTTTGAAGAAATAAAATGACTGTAAACATAGATAGTCATTGCATGCATTTGTAACGAATATTGCAAATATATGCAATTTTAGACAATCTCTTATACACAACAAGTATTGAAATTAGAAAACATAAATATCAAAGAAGGCGTTTGTCCCCGCATAAATACAAGTAAACAGCGATTCTAAAAAGCAAACTTTTACGAAGCAGCTAGCACTCGATCCAAAACACTGCGCGCATGTCACATCCCTCCATCCTCTTTTCTAAAACCCATCCAAAACTCAAAAACCCTCTTGCCCTCTCCCACCCAGCGTCCCACTCAGCATCGCAAAATCCTTTACAAAGTACAGCATGACTCACTCACTCCCACAAAAAAACCCTCTTTCTCTCTCTCTCCAAAACCGCACCTCTCGGTACTTGCATACACACATACCCACACTCACACACCCACTAAAAACGTGTGCGTGCCTGCGCGCGCGGGCGGGCAGACACACACAGGCTCACACACAGACACACATACGCACACACGGGGGTGTTCGAGCCGCCGGCGGCGCGCGCCGGTGTACACAAGCCAGTGGAGAGCCGACCGGCCGAGTCGAGCCGGAGCCGGCCGAGCCTGGCCGAAGCGGCGCGTGGCGCGCTTAGAGCGAGCTGCAGCGGGCAATCTCGGCAGTCGCGAGTCGGCAGTCGCGTTGTACGTTTGCCGGGGGACCTGCCGCAGCCAGCGCGCCCGGGTTTTTCTATTCAGAGCGCGAGATTTTACTCAAGGGTGAACGAGATCGGGAGGATCGACTCGAGTTGGCCGCGGATTCTGGTGGATAGGAATTTTTTGAATTTAACCGCGCTCGCGCGGAGATTCGCGTGTGGCGGTTATTTTGAATTTTTCGAATTTCTACAGTGCGCGCAGTGTGTGTTATTGCAAGCCGCAACTTTGCGTTGCGCGTGCAAACCTGTGTGAATTTTTGATTAAAAAAAGTGATTATTTAAGCGAGCTAATCGCGCTGTACTCGGCACAGTGAGGCCAAAAGTATCGTCTGCTAAAAAAGAGCAAAGTGCGTATACGGCAAAAGACGACTTTTGACTGTGTGCGCCCCGTGTGTTGTGCGTGTGTTATCGGCGTCGGTATGGCGACAGGGCCCAGCGTGATATCACGCGGCGCCGGCCGATTAATCCAGCTCGCCGCCGCGCGGCTCTCGCACTGATCCCGAAAAACACGGAGCGAGGCTTTTCCGCCAATTTTCCAAGAAAACTGGCCCACCTGGCAGTTGCGGCGGCCGGTGCGAGCGCGCGAGGCACAACACTGCGCGCCCCGAGCGGCGGAGAAATTCTGTCGTCTGCAAATATATCGTGGAAGTAATGTGTGCAGTGCGTTGCGACTGAGAGTGCCGATATAAATGCGTGTTGTTACTGGTGATAATAAAACGGTTGTTCAAGCTAAGTGTTGTCATCGTCGCTCAGGATAATAATGGCCGTGAAAATGCAGTGCCGTCGTAGCAGCGCGCTGCGGATCGCGATCCTGCTGTTGGCTTTCGCACACATCGTTCAAGGTGAGTCGCGATTTTTTTGATAATTTTACAATATTTGCGGTACTTATTCTTTCTAAAGTGAAGTGTTTTAGTTAGTGGCAATTAGTTGCAAAGTTGTACGACGTATTTGCGAAACTACTTCGATAAATTAGCTTTAATTGCGTACGGGATCTTGATAAGTAGAATTTCCATTTTAAACAATACTATTAACCTCAAAAGTTTCTTCGTCTTAACAATTAACCTTAAAAAAGTTTACAAGTTTGATATTAAATTGATAGTTTTGAAAGTTGTTTAAGCGATAAAAGTTTGAACTCGCGAGATTGAAAAGTAAAGGAAACACTTTTGAAATGAGAGTTAAAATGTCTAAATGTTTCTAATGATACTTATCACACTAATATACCGTAATCTTAAACTTAAATCCAAATACAATTTAAACAATTACAATAAACAAATCAATCTTGCCCAAAACAAGAAATTTCGCTTTCACTTTCCAATTTCCCAACCACCCTTCGAAGTCACCCAAAAACTACTATCAATAATCACCCAACCCGTAAACCATCATTAAACCAGCATCCCAAAAAGCCCACTATCAATCAAACCCAAAACTCGCAAAAGCAACAACAACGCAGCTCTTTGCTCTTCCCTATCAATTCATTCGCACGCAAGCACTCGACTTATGCATAGCTCGCGTGTAAAATCGGTCTCGCTTAGCGCTTGCCGGCTAACACAGCGCACAGGCCTCTCTCGCTGTATGTACACAGAGATTCCGCGAATTTTCATCGCGCTCTCTCAGCTCCGCGCGCGCCTATAATACATCTCGATGGTCACGACGCGACGGGCCTCGCTCTATTATATGATCGAGCCCGTGTTCCGTGAGAAATTTCCTGGAAGCGAGCCGTCCGTCGGCGAGAAGGACGATCCGCGCGCGCGAGGGGGGCTGAGAGAGAAAGAGAGAAAATTGTTTTCCCGGACTTTGCCGCGTGCGCTCTCCTTTTAAACACTTTCTCTGCCGTCGCGTGCGGAGAGGAAAACGGGGATGGGATGGTAATTTTGTGTAGTCTGGAGGGAGTTTACTCGATTAACGCCGAGTTGTTCTCTCGGAGTCGATGCAAAATTCGAGACAAACGATCGAGTTTTCGACTTGGTCTTTTTCAGTGAGTAAAGTTTTGAGGGAGAGGAGAGGAGGGCTTTTAAGTTTATGTGTAGTCATAATAGAGCGAGCATATTTCCGTCGCGACGCTGTTGGTAGTATGGGGCTGGAGTAGCGTTTTATTTAGGCTTGAGGAGAGTAGTGGATGGTGTTATTTGAAAGTCTAAGTTTTACTCGGGGTAATTTAAACAAAACAGAGAAATGTGCGTCGCTTGATTCTGTGTTGAAAAATATTCTTAAAATCATTACTTTGCTGTAAATAACTTGTTGCAGTTGTCGATTCTGTGTTTATTCAAGTGATTTTTTAATCATAAAATGCTGCAAGATGAGTAATCAGTAAAAAAAAGATGTAACTGCTCGATTCACAAATATAGATAGCAATCTCTCAATCATACACAAGTACTTAAAATTAAAAAAAAAGAAAGGTTTCAATCACACTTTGTAAAAACATCTCTATAATTCCAATAAAAAATAAATCAGACACGCATAAAATAAAATAAAACAGAACCAAGATCGCACCCGAAGAGCAGAAAGAACTAAATTAACAATCTCAATAAATCGCGAAACCACTG
Source organism: Eupelmus urozonus (assembly GCA_900480035.1). Taxonomy (NCBI): domain Eukaryota; kingdom Metazoa; phylum Arthropoda; class Insecta; order Hymenoptera; family Eupelmidae; genus Eupelmus; species Eupelmus urozonus. The sequence continues at coordinate 141,091 of UELX01000056.1, read as the reverse complement.
AATCCTCTCCCACATCCCCACACACAAAAAAACTGTCAATTAGTCAGCCGAAGAAAATTTTTAATCCGCTCCGAGTCGCGCGCGGATCTCGACAAAGTAAAGTCTCGCGCGCACTCAATTACCGAGAAAGCTTTTTTTCCCTCCCCCAAGTTTTCGTTGCCGACGCTCCTCTCTATATCGAGTTAATTTCTTTCATTGTGGAAAACTCGACAGAGGCGGAAAAGGTTAAAAAAAGAAGAAAAAAAAAATAACGACGGAAAGGAAAATCGGAGCGGGCGAGCGCAAAGAGATTAAGAGATTGCTTCTCTAGGAGTTCCGTGGAGAGAAAGAGCGAGAGGCGATCGAGACGTCGCGGTAGATTAGCGTCGTTCAGCCTTTGAGTTCGTCTAAAATTTATACGTCGGAGAGAGGCTCGATCGGGGCAAGTAGCTGAACTTTGGCTCCGGCCGCGCGCACGGCTCGTCGAACTTTCCGTTCCTTAACTCACTGCTGATTAAAGCCGGCGCTCCCGTGTTTACTGAACTTTCGCCTCTCGAATTTGTCAATTTTAATTGATCTGCTTTTTAAGATTAATCGCAGCGGCGATCCGCTTGCTTTGACGGGCAGAGTTGCTTTTCCGGGATTCGCGGTGAAGGAGGTGATGTTTTCGTTGTGTGGAAGTACTTTTGAAACGCGGGGGATGATTGAGAGGATTGGATTTCAAAATTGATTCTCGAAATAACGTGACAACATCGATGTGTTTACGTACAAGTCGGTGGATGCATTCTGAATGCAGGCGAGTGTAGTAAGACCGAGAGGTAGATTCCGTGTTCATGTACGTGCTGAGTTGACATATTGATGTACTGTCAATTGTGTGTGATTAAGTACTCCATTGACTTCGGAGATTTATCAAAATAGTTTTTTATTAAAATTTCATAATAGCGTTTAAAAATGTTCTGTGTTTGAGTAATCGGTAGAGGATTTTCTTTATTGTCTTTTTCACGCTGAAATGTTTTATGAAATATTTAAAAAAACTACTAACAATAAATATCTATTTAAAGGAAGTCAGCAAACGTTGAAATAAATCCGCACCTCGTTTTTACTTTACTGCTATACCACCGCGCGACTTACAGAATATAATACAACCCATGCAAACGGCAAAGTTATTTATAACAAACAAACAATAAACTTCCTTAGAAACGCTAGAAAGCGTCTCTATTTAAAACAGCACACCGCAAAAATAGACGTCACCGAGTAAAAAGTGCAATGCTCGTCGCGCCTTTACTCGGCATCTTAATGAATCTAAAATTACAAAGCCGCTCTTTAAATACATACGCAACAGTCCCAGCAGAACTAGGCTTCCAAGCCCGATAACCCAACCTAACAATTTCCCACGAGCAGAGGACACTAAACCCTAGCTCTCGCTATAAATTTAGCGATCAGCTTAGAAATAATCACTCAATGACCGGCGCGATAAGATCGTCTCGTTTCCTAGGCCAAAAATAAATCCCCGATCGATCCACGGTGCGCTTAAGGTCGATCTTAGCCGCCCCGCGGGTTCAAAGTTTATTTTCCGCGCCGTCTGCGTTTATAATAGAACCGCGGGCAGTGTACTTACACGCTCGGCGGTCTCTATAGTCTTGGCGCGTTAAAAACGGCCCCCGCCGTTGTAATATTATGGTGCTCGGCCGGTAAGCCTGAGGAATTATTAATTGAAATCTATAGCAGCGCGAGCTAAAGATAGACTCTTTTGCTTTGGCTGACGTGTGTGGGTATACGGGTGCGCTCTTGCGCGACGGACGCGATCATTTGTGGAAAGGGAGAGACAACGCCCCGCGCACTTGCGCGCTGCATAATCGATAATTTCGTGTCTGCTAGCCTCTCTTTTTCTTCGCGTTATGTGTAATGCACGCGTGTTTTTCTGCCTTACGGCTATTGTCTGCGTTTCATTTGTTATTCCCTTGCGGTTGGGGTTTGGCTTGGTATGTAATTTTCGTCTTTGCGGATTTGAAAATGTAATTATGTTATTTGATATCGGAAGGTGAAAAATATAGTGGTATTTAGAAAATAATTTTACTTATCATTAGAGCTGTTAGTAAGCATTTGTGGTGGTTTATTTTTATGAAATTACATAAAAATATGTAAAGCTTCTACCTTGCATATGGAATAGTAACAAGCTACTGTACAGAATAAAACATAGCGTTCTAAGAATAGCCGGGTCGCTCATGAATATTTGATTGGTTACGTATGAATATATGCTCAAGACATATCTAAGTGACAGATGAAAAGTGTACAGCGTTAAGAGCTACTTAACGTTTCTTTCCCAACCGCTGACCTACAAATTTCATTAAAAACTCCATATCGCCTCATAATAAACCCTCTTTTCCCCGAAAACAGATAATTTTCCAAAAAACCTCTTATCATGAAAAACACTCCTACAGATATGTCACAGCTATTTTCCATAACTCGCGCCCAGAAACTCGAAAAAAAATTTCCTCCCAAGAAAAAAAAAGACCACAACATCGCGCACCGAATCGTAAATCATCCAAGTAGCCAACCAGAAACGTGCCGACGTCGGCGCTCTGCACTTACATAGCCGAGAAAGCGCGCATTTTCTGCGCCTCCTTTCCTGCCTGCGCGTGCAATTTCGAAAAGTTTAGAGTTCAAGGCTCTGTCTTGCGCTCTCTTCGCGTGGATTCCGCGAAAAGCGTCGATCTCGCATCTCTCTCTCTCGGGAGTAAACAAGCTGCTGCCTGCAGTGTAAGAGCAGCGTGACGATCATCATCGCCGCGCCGCGCTTTTCAAAAAGTGGGTCTATACCCAAGCGCGCGCGCTGAGCGCGATAACGGCATAATTGATTGGTGTTGAACAGCCACGGCTCTCTCTCTGCTACACGCTTCTCTCATCTGCTTGTCATGCACTTATCGCCAAGCGGCTGACTGATATATACCCGTTCTCTCTCTCTCTCTCGTCTTCCGTGGAAAAAGATGCGCAGATTTAATATCGAATCGTTAATTATTATTGACCCTATTTTTGCGCCTTTGTTGCCTCGCTGCCGGAGCTGGGAGCCGGCTGATAAAGAGCCAGCTGAGGGGGAGTGTATAGAGAGGCGCGAAAATTATTTTCGACTTGATTGACGCGGCTGCAATTGTTCATTGTTGCCCGTTGACGCGTGAATTATATAAGAGCTTTCCGCGGAGGGCTAACGTGGAAACAGTATGTACGTATCGAGGCTCGCTCGTCGCGAGTGTATTCGATTTTTAAATTTTTTAAGCCGGATAAAAATAATTAAATTAGACAGGCCCGGCGCGTGTATCGGGGATATTTATCGTCATTTCGGCGGACACGCGGCTTTATCGTATTGCTGAGGGAGATAATTAAATGCACTGTTATTCCGTAGCGATCGAGAAGCGAGCTCGATGGTAGAATAAAATTATAAATCTCCGCGTATTTATGATCAATTGAAATTTCGTCATTAATAATTCATGCTCACGTTTTAGGTATATTAAATTTCTTAATCTCGCGCCGGAGAGCGCTGAAATAATATAATAGAAACGCCAAATGTGTAATCGCGCGCGCGGCCGAAAAATTAATGACTCATTGTTACCGGGCAAACATTAGCATAAGATCTAAAAGCGTTTTAAGGTTTTGTTGACAAAATACTAATTGCCCGAACGATGATCCGTGATTTATACATTTCGCTAATGAAAAATCTCGCAAGCGCCTGATTAATCGCTCGGCGAAAACATATGTTTGACTTCCGAGAATAGCCGTTCGCCATAATCGATGCCCGCATCCCCGATCTCTTCTTTTTTTTTTATATCACCCGTCATTTCTAAAATTCCCTTCAAAGTCACGCTTCCGAGAAAAATCCCTCTCATAGTTTTTGCACTCTCGGCTCTTTCATTCGTATTCTCTCTCGTGTAAACATTCGCGCGCTTCGAAACCTTTTTTCGTCCGCGGGCCATCGTCTGGCTCTTAAAAATCTCGGGGCCCTCCCACGGCGGCCCCCACGCTCCTCTTTATGAATTTCTCTCCTCTCTCGACTCTATAGAGCCCAGCGACGTTCGATAAACAGTCGGCAGAGCCTCCGAAAATTCCCGTCGCCGCTAAAGTTTCGAAAGTCGCAAATTCCGCAGGAGAGAGAGAGAGCAGTTGGAAAACTACTTTGCGGGGGGGATTTCAGAGAAGGGGGGATGCTGCCAATCGGCGCGAACGAGGGAATCGACACTTCCAATTTAAATATGTAAAATACACCCGTAACTCCCGGATTCTGACGTGCGCCTCTCTCTACTTTTTTTTATTCTCCCGCCTATACCTACTCAAATCTCAGAGCCCGTGGTTCAATCAATTTAACTCGCTGCCGGCTCGCTCTCTGCGGGTAGCTTGACCCGAGCGATGCTTGAGCGGTCGATCGACGCCTTTCTTTTTTTTTCCAGCGACTTATGGATGTGCCCGCGCGCTTCTGTTATTCTATATTTAACTTGCGGGTGTATTAATAAACCGACGGGGCTGTGTGTACGCGCGCTCAAAAGTCAGATATCAGTCTCGATCGGCTCGCCGAGCTATGGGAATTATTCAAAAAAGCCTCGTCATTTATTCAGCCGGGCTATGAATTTGTCAGGCCGGAAAGTCGGAATTAATCGGCTCTCCACCCCGGCGGTATTTTTTTATCAAACAAAACTATAAAATATAAAAGTCCACAGAAGTCAGTGGCCGCTCTTCAATAAACCAGCGATCGACGAGGCACTGTAACCCACTTTTTTGCGCGGCCCGAGGGTAAAAAAAGCCCGAGAGAGGCAGAGTTTAACGGCCTTCCCGGAAAGTTTAAATAAAAACTCTCGACCGATAGTTTTTGCGAATCCCCCCATCGGAAGTAGCGCAAAGCTCGTGTCTCCGCAAATAGCTTTCGTCAAAGTTCATTACACTTGCGCGCATCGACCGACGGATCCGCGACAGACTGTGTGTACCAGAAGTAGAGAAAAAGTACACACACTCTCTCGTCGTGGTATTATTTACCTTGAATCTCATTACGCCCCCGCGCATTAAGCTGTTTAAATATAGCTGGCCTGAGCCTAGGTTAACAAGATCATCGAAAGAAAGCATAGAGCCGCGCGTCCGCGTATAATAATAAGAGAGAAAAAGGGGTTAGTCGCAACTCTTTTCCTTTCGCCGGCTATAGTTCCGTGTACTTTGTGTGGTCTGCTCTCTCGGCGCCCCTATCACTTTCTTCCTCGCGTGTGTGCATATACGTGCACGCTGCGCCTAGAGACACCATGCGCAGAGATAGGCACTATATAGACAGCAGCCTCGAGGCTCGACGATGTAGTTACACGTGTGGCATACGGAGTAGAAGGGGAGGGGGGGAGAGATCAGCTCTCTCTCGCACGAATTGGCATTAATTAGCGAACAAACCAATTAAGTCTTCGGGCTCTAAGAGGGCCGACGTCTTCGTTCTTTTCTCCTCTGGTATATACCTGGGGCCCGCATGCAAAGCGAGCCGCGCGCAAAAGTTTTCAGCTAGACATTCTTCCTCGCTCGAATGCAGCCTGCGCGCTCTTGATTAAGTGCATCATCGCGCGGCCTCATCTGCTCCGGCGCGCGCGAGCGGCGAGTCTGTGTTGGCTCCTTAACTAATGGTAATGGGCCGCTATTAAATAAGTCACTGCGAGTTGACAGTGTATACGTAGCGATTTCTATTTGGCCCGATCGGCCTCTTAGGGCTGCAGATAATGGGACTCGAGCAGCGCTGAATGTAGAGTTGCGAGCGTGCGCGCTTATAACGAGAGTACTGTGAGGTTGCTTGCTTGAGAGAGTTTTTCTCTGGCTCTTTCTCTTTGGTGTGTGGCTTGGGCTGGGGCTTTTATCGGGGGCTGACGTCTGTGTGTGAAAAGACAAATTACGTGCTGGCTTGCTGCGGTGGGTTTTTTGTTTTGAGGTGTAGTTTTCTTGAAGGCGGTGTGTGAGTGTGTATAAGCGCGCTCGAATTAGCACACTTTTAGGTCTGATAATGCTGAGGTTGGAGTAAAAATAAAGCTTTCTAAGGCTAATCTTAATGTATTGCTGATTTTCCATTTAAAGTATGTCGAAACAAGTAGGAATTAAAATTTCAAAACTCAATGATAACAAGCAAATACCTAAGAGAAATATATTCTACAACACAATCTAGAAAAAAACTCTCACATCTGTCACTATCCCATCTCAAACCCCAACTCTCATTCTTCGAAAACCCATCGGCGCAATCCGACCTCCCGCGATAATGAACAGCCTCCTCAGACCTCCACCACTATCCACCCATCACTTCACTCCCTCTCAAAACCCCACATCCCTCGTAATTTTTATATCGAAAAACCCCAACACCCAACCCGACGAAAAACACTCGTCGTAAACGAGGTGTCGGCCGGCCGACCCCAGCGCACAATGTGACGACGACGCCGAGAGCAGCGTCTGGATATTGTCGTTCTCCATCGGCGCGCGTTGACAGTCGGGCTCGTTACGAGATTCCGTGAATGCTATCTTTCCTCTCCCGTCGCTCGTCCCTTTTTCCTCTGCTCTTCTTTGCCGCGCGCGCGCGCGAAATATATGTATTTGCGAAAAAGCCAGGAGCGGCTTTAAGACTGCGCGAGTGCGACGAATTTCAATGGGGGGGATTGCTTATTATTTTTAATTGCGCGTCAATTATTGCGGCCGGCCCGCCGGGATGATTTATTCGTTTTAATTTAAATGATAATGTTGATAGCTGGTGGGTTCGATGTTTATGCGCTTTATGCAGTAATTCTTCTTTTGTTGTTGCGGCTGTTTGCTTGGAATGTTTATGAACGTTTAATGCACGCGGACTTTTGTATACGAGTCGTTTTATGAAAATTCCAGCTTATTACGGGTTAATTATCCTCGCGATACAATGCATCGCATTAGCACTTACAAATAATCCAAACGCTCGTAAGAAAGGATTTTCATTGTTCATCCATCATAAAAGCACTCGGCTATCCGTATATATCCCGATTTCGAAATTACAGATGCCTTTTATCTCGATCTATCGGCTTGTAAGCTCGCCGATGCCGCTTACATCACGTACTTAACGCACATAACAGCCATAAGTGTTGTACTACACGTCTACATGCACACCTCTGCAGTCATGAGTCACGCGGTGCTCGAGAAAAACTGCCTTATAAAAAAGAAGTACGGCGAGATATGTCCCTCTCTTAGTCTCTCGATCGCGTAGGACGATTAGTTCTATTTTAAAGGACATTCCGCGGGCTGTATAAGAGCGAAGTCGCGGCTCTGTATACTGCGAGCGCTGCGATAATCTCGGTTCGATTCGGCCGCGGTTTAAAGTCGGGATTAAGCCGAAGTACATAAATCCAGGCGAGACAAGTCAAAGTACGGCATAATAGATTTATCGGGCGCTCGAGAGGGAGAGAGAGCCGAGCACACGAAGTTAAAGAGAGGGGCCCGAGAGATAAAGAGGGGAAAAGGGCGCTATTAGCATTACCCGAGTGAGTTGGTGAGCGTATATAGAAAATAAGTGTGATTTTTTTGGAAAATAGAACGTAAACGCTAATTTTTATTATTAAACAGTAATTACCTAATAGAATTTCAAAATTTACAATTCACTCTCCTATAACTTTCAAGAATTCCAACATATTTTCGATCAAACCCATATCACGTCACTCATCAACGCACTAACCCAGCAGTCCACGTAACAAAAAGATCCTCGGAAAGAGAATAGCCCGCGCTTCGGCGTCCAGTCACGAGCCGCCGCCGCCGCCGCGGACGGACCCGCGGGATTTATCGCATCGATCGATCCATCGGGACCGTTTCGCTCGCCATTAACCCCGTAATCGACGGAACGCGTTCTCCGCTCTTCTTTCTCTTTCTATGGTCCGCGCGCAGCGAGCCACTCTCTTTTATATATTTCCCACAACGAAATTGCCAGAGCGAGCCCGGGGCTTTTGGGACTGGCTGAACGGGATGGATGTACGGTCAGCTGGTGCATATGGATTGCTGAGGGACAGAGAGCTGGTTAGCTGGATTATTGATCTTGATTTTTAAATGGATTTTGGAAGTATGGTTTTTATGTTGGCGTATAGTGAGTGTTAAGAAAGTAGTTGGTGTGTGGTGTTGCAGCATTATCGAAAATATAAGGCGCGGTATACTGGATCGTAAATATTTGAACAGATGTTGGGTAGCATGAGTCACGGGAGAGCGAATCGCGACAAAAAACTGGATGCTATAATAATTCAGAGTCGCATTTAAATAGAATTCTGCAGTGTCTCTCTATTTTAAAAAGTTGAATGACGAATTATTATGGAAAAGTGTATTTTGAGCAAGCTTTCCGATAAATGTAAAATTCTAATAAATTATTCAATTTTTTTTCGCGAAAATGTGGAGGAAGTCCACCCCACTGTCTATAACTGATTCATATACATAAAAAAACAATTTTCATTAAATAAATTTAAAAATATAAGTAACATAGTGACATCCCGTTTCATCTTAAATTAAATCCAAGTTTCACTGTTGCTATCTCATTAATCTCTACCTTCGAAATTCGCATATCACCAAACTCTTCCTTACCCTCGACCCTTCCGTCTTCAAAATCAGATTACCCATCTCAACACCACATCTCATCCTTATCGACACAAAAAAGCCACGGACTTTGACCGCTACTCCAGATCTCTCACCATCAGCGCAGGCTTGTCTCAGCTACCATTAAACAAACATCATTAGGCAAGAAGCAGCGCGCGACACCTCCCAAGTTTCTCACTCCCCATCTCACCTCCTCCTCGCTCCTTCCGTGCGTTATCGTCCCTCTCTTTTTGGCCCGCTCGATCGCGGCCAGGTGCCGCAGAGCAGCAGCAGCCACTCTTGCCAAAACACGCGCGGGGCATTATCACTTTCTCGCCGTCGTCTCTTGAATTATCAAGCCCCGACGCGCCTTTAAGCCTCCCCCACAGCTCGATAAGGAACTCGCCTTGTCCCTCACCGGAGTTTCGAAACTCGCCTAGACGGCTGCTATACGTTGTTGCGACGACGACGGATCAAGCAAAGTTCGAACGATCGGCAAGCTGACTGACCGCGGATCATCCGGCTATTTTACGATCCGAGCTTTCGCAAGCTCTTTTTCCTCCGCACGGCTGTGGGGTGCTTGTCAAGAGAGTTTTCAGGAGGATATCGAGTGGCCGCGGCTAGGTGGAAGTTGAAGGGCTGTTGCAGCGGCGATTGAACTCTTGAAATTTTTATTAAATCGCCGGGCTTTTAGCGGGACTTTTTGCGTTTAATTCGGCCTGACGAAAAGTCGAGGACTGCAATTATTTTATGACGCTTAATTAAAAGCGGACTTTGTAACGGGACGCTCTGTGTATGCAAAACGATGCATTAATTAATATGAATGGCTAAATAATAAATTTGGCCCGTTAAAATAAATCACGCAATCGACAGGATGGCAGAAGAAGTTATCCGTAATGATTTATGTAATGGAAGCTATAAATCGCTCAGTGCGTTTAATAATTAAGTGAAAGATGTGGGTCGGCCATAATGAATAAATTATCTTTGTTGCAATGCTCGCCGCGAGAGAACAACAATTTTCACTCCAAGAATTTTTTGAGAGCACTCGACATTCTCTTTGTAATTCAATTACAATGGAGATCATTAATTATGAGAATGATAAAGTTTTTCCGGCTCGGTCTGCTAGTCTGTTGACACAAGTGAAACCTTCCTTATCGATGCATCACCAATTGTCATGGTTACTTCGAAACCAGTCGGCAGCTGATTACGTTCCGAGTAAGCCAAATGAAAAAGCGAGCCAGATACGATCGATACGAATTGATTTTAATTTCGATTATGACGAAGGAGGAGAGAGAGAGAGAAACTTTCTTTTCAAAACGAGACGCCGACCGACTACCGCGCACGGCTCTTACATACACGCAGCCTTCCGACAAAGCAAACGCCGAGAGTGAAAAGTTGAAAAGAAGTACAAACAGCGGGTACACAAAAAGCTTTTGAAAAGGCGCGCAAAATAAGCACACAGCCAGGCACAATCGCGATGTCGCGCTCAGGTATTCAGCGGCCATTAGCACAAAGCCTCGCGAGTCTCTCCTTTTTCGTAGCCGCATATATCCTCCCGTGTACGTCTGCGCGGCGTCTGCTTGAAAAATGGCCCTTTTTTACTCTCTCCCGGCTCGAAAATTCAAATCTAAATATCGCCGACGTCGCCCGGCAAACAAACACGACTCTCTCTCTCTCCGTGTAGATGGCACACTGGTTCTACGGCAAATATTTACAGGAGACCACGGGGCGGCGCGACGGTTGCGGCCTCCGATCTCCTCGGAGCGCGCACTTTTGGTTATATACACGCGCGTTGGCATGCCTATAAGTCTGTTTGCTTTGATAATACAAGATCCGGCCGGGCGGAATTATTAATGCGTCAGCGCCGCCGAGCTCATGAGCCTCATCGGCGAGAGACTTTCGCTCTCCTCCTTTTTCTCTCTCTCGCTCGCGCCAAAGCCACTACTCAATGGCGCGCGGCGTTAAAAGCCGGCCGCCGAGCTAGTGTGTTTATCGATGTGTGCCGGCGAGCTGGTGTGTATGGCGGCTGGCCGCGCGCAGATGCGAGGAGAGAGCGCGTCCGTGGGTGGAAATAGATATTCCGTGAAAATTGAATTAAGTCCGCTTTTACCGTTCGTCGTACGCGCGAGGCTGCGTGTGCCGGAGTGCGTGGGAGCGCGGTTTGGCTTGATTAATAATGTGTGGATTATTTTAATTTACTTGGCTTAGGAAGAGTGGAATAATCATTCTTTCGATTGATCGATGATGATTTTGCTGTTTAGAAATTTATTGCAGTTTTATAAAATTATCATTATTTAATTGAAAGCTGGCTAAATAAATTAAAATAAACCACGCATTTAATTACCAAGTAAATAATTCAAAAACCAACCATACCACCCTCAAAATCATCCAGCCCCACTCCATTCTTACCAACAAATAAATTACCACGGAGAGAACTCCGCTCCCATTAATAATTCCAGGCCGCAAAGTACGTAAAATACGCTGAAAATTTCATTCGGAGCAAATCACGGGTAAAGCCTCGCCCTCCTCTCGCGTTCAAACATCGCCCGGCCGTGACATTCTCGAAGTTCGAGCTCTCGCGTAACTCGTCCCGCCTGATTCGCAGTCGAATCGTCCTCCCCGGCTTTGGCAAACTTTCTTTCGCGCTGCTGCTGCGGCGGCGACGAGCGGGAGGACGAGCAAGCAAATGCTACCTCCACCTGCCGCCGCGTGTGTTTGTGCATAGGTATAGGAACTTTTGCGAGCCTGTTTTCTCGGTATGGCGCGATTACCGTTTTGGGGAGAAGCGCGCTGGGAATGTTGGGTTTTTGATGGTTTGGGAGCGCGTTTTGTTTGAGATTTTTTTGAAAAAGTTGGATTTTGGGGGATTAAGCCATTAGCGTTCTTTATTGCTGGCTACATATTGGCTTTATTAGATTGGATAATTAAATCTTCCATTAATTCTTATAATTTCTAGCGTTCTAAAAAGGAGTTTAATAAAGCCAGACCGAAAAGCCACGTTTCGACAATAGTAAATCTTTTTCCACCGGTAGCTCGCTCTCGCGACTGTAACGTTAGCTCGCTCGAAAGGAACAAAAGTGCCCGTCGTAGAAAATGGGCTCTTTTCTCTCTCTCAGTCTATTCGGCGAGAAAGAAGTCGCGGTTTGGGGGAAGAAAAAGACGCCCGAGTATAGGATGCTCGCGCGCTGGCCTACTTTGGGCCCTACTGTGGGGTAGCACGCGCGCAAAGAGCTATCCCATTAACCCAGCCAAGTAGAGAAAAATCGCTGCCGCGTTGCTAGCGAGCCTCGAAATTCTAATTTTCTTCCTCGCTGCTATCGTTTCTTCCACTCTCTCTTTTTCCTCTCTCGTCCTCCGCTGAGTTCTTGCGCGGCTGTATCGAGTTTTCTCGGGAGATCGTTTGAAAAGTGTATATACCTGCAGTAGGAGGAAATTCTAGTAGCCAAAGTTCGCTTTACAGCGCTGCGGAGCCGAGGTTAAACTTAGTTTGATGCTGCGTTTCCTTGTTTAAATGTGAATTTCGCCGCTAGAGAGAGTAATGCCGATGTACCTTTTTGCCCTTTCGGAACTCTCTCGCTGCGCTAAGAAGAAAATGATCAAACAAAGCGCTGGCTGCCGCCGCTGGGGTACTCTTGCACAATTCAGGATATTACTCTTTGCCCTAATGTAACGACATTTGCCTGGCTATATATATTTCGAAAAATAAATTCTTGAAAAACTAATGTAATCGCGCTGCCAATTTTCCTTCCTTTCTCTATCTCTCTGCCTATCTCGCAACTTTATCCAGACCGCAAAAAGCAGGCTATTTTTGCCACGGCCTGTATATGCAAGACAATTTAAGTATTCAGCGCCAATCCTTTCACACGAAATTGCTCGGCGTTCGTCGACGAATTTCGAAAGAAGCGCGAACATTTACGAAAATGCCGAAAAGAAAAACACCAACTCGTTCCATCCTTCTCTCGATCAACGCGAATTTACCGCCATTAGCGCAAAACGCGTGTCTTCGTACATTCCAGACCTCGGATTAGCCTCTCACTGCAGCGCGAATGCATCTACACAGTCCCACAAGCCTTAGAAAAGCGCGTGGCCTGTGATTAGCCGACGCACCGGCCCCGAGGCTAATAATTGCATTTCGCGCCTCTGGTAATGCAGTAATTACAAGGGGGCAGATACTCAAGCAAGCGCGAGTTATTTATTTATGTTAATCTACGCGCGGATGCGGAGGTATCTTAAATGGAATCGCGCGATGCTGCCCTTGTTCTCTTCGGGCTTTCTCCGTCTGTTTCTTCTTCTTCCTCCTCTCTCGTCGTTGATTCGTATTTTTTCATCAGCGACTGGACCCGCGTAAGCCGGAGACTCGTCGAATGTTTCTTTTGGAATAATGAAGCGCGATCTTTTAGCATGCGCTTTGCATAAATTTGCTCTCGGCTGTTGATAAATATCGGTTTTTAAATGCTTTTAAAACGGATCATTCAGAAACGCTAATAGTTAAAGGAGAAAAAAGTATGGTGAATTTCTGTTTCTTTTATTTTATGTGTGCTCAAATCGTTGCGATGCGAACTGCATCGTTAAATATATTACGTTGAATGTACGTTACTCACCTTAAAAGAGCATTTTGTATCACTCACTGAAATATGTAGCTCGTGGAAGACTAAACCAGTGTACAATTGTGGCAATTGAATCTCCAGCTGAATCAGCGTAAACGTTATGCTACGAGACACCGTTATAAGCCAAGCTTGTATAAGAAAGGTTTACTAGAAACGGCACGTACGCTTCTCACTCCAAAAGCATAACAGCCGAGAGTCTATTTTCAAATTCCGTAATGAAGCGAACGACTGTCAACATGATTTTTTACCTTCAACCCCATCCCAATTTCTTTCAAAAATTAATCAATTAACCAAATTCCCAAATCCCAACCCTATTTTTACCCTCACTCACTACTTACCTTCCAAAAGTATCCAAAGTCCCTCTACATTATCCCCAGACCCTTCCTCTCCCACTCCCACCAAGCACGTCTCATATGTGCCCAGCATCCGATGGCAACTCTCGGGTAGCTCTCCCGCGAATATTGCGCACACGCGCGCGCCAGGGGATACACGTAGGACCGCAGCGCCGGACCCCGCGCGCGCTAAATTGTCTATTTACATAATGCCGGCGTAATTAAGACGTAAGTGAGCTTACTGCCGGCGTGATACCGCGCAGAGACGCCGGCGCGTAGTTCCCAGAAATCGAGTTGGCTATTTTGCAGGAGCCCGCGAAATTACGCTAATTAGGATCGCGAGAGTGTCTCGACTTCCTGGATGCTGAGAGAGAGAGAAAGGGGGCAAGTTTAAGCTTTTTTGCCGTCTCTGTTTCTCTCTTTGCGTAAGCTGGAGTGGAGTGCATCGGATGATAATTGAAATCTGAATGATTAACGCTTCAATTATCTTCGGCAAGAAGGTGAATTCAATAATGAGCTGTGGAATAAGTACTCGTTTAATGTACTCAGACGTGGTACGAGTCACATGAAATAAAGAAGTTGGAAGGTACATAATGGAAAGGATAAAGTGTGCTCGTCATTGTTAAACTGACCAAATTCATTACGAGGCCCGGAACCTCGTAATTTATCCCACTCTCCGACTTTTTCGCCGAAAAACCAGCTCTCGTCGCGCAGTCAATTATCCTAACAATGAAAAAGTCGAAAGAGAGAGCTGTAGCCGCCTCGTAAAACCAGATCATCGGGTGTAAAACTCGGCCCCGAGAGCAATAATCAATAGTCTTCGCAGCCGCAGCGCGCAGAAAACCATAATTTCAATTTGCCAAAGGTGCGCGTCGGGGGAAGATTGACTCGTTAAGGCTTCGAAAAAGCCGGTGATTTATGACAGCCCCCTCTCCTTTCTTTTGCGTGCGTATACTTTTACGATCGGTCGCAGAGCGGTTAACTATATAGGTATACATACGCACCCGCGATTTTGGGCTGCGATGGGCCATAGGGAAGGGGGACGAACTCGGAAGTATCCCACGCTAGTCGCTCCGACACGCTAGGTATATATATGAGGATGGGTGCGTGAAGGTTCGGATACTGTTGGGACCGTGTAGAAGCCGTATATGTAGTGGGCTAAGAGCGTAACTGTAGAAGTTATGATTTTTAGGAACGTTTGTCCCGTTGCTATGTGTGCGGCTGTACTGTGTGACTAACTTGGAGGTGATGGGCTATAGGGAGAGTTGCCAAAAGTCACAATGGCCGTTCGTTAGCATATTTTAATAATGGATTCACGCACCGATTTCACTGCTATTCAAATAGCTACTTTCGACAGCGTCTTATTTTATGAAAAAACCAGTTGAGATTCCAAATTAAATTCAATTATACAGAAATAAATATTAGTTCGGTAAGCTTCCCACAATGCCTTTAACTTCGACTTTTCAAACTCTGCGTAATTTCGTTTTCCAAATCTCCCGGTGTAAGCTTTAATTTCAATTACCCCGGGACTTCATTGTCGACTCCGAGTTTACTGTTACACCCAGCGCTCATTGTAGCCGAGCCTTTAATCCTAAGCAAACCCAAGAGTAGAATAGCCGCTCACCATACACACACACGCACACGCACACACACAAACACACATGCAGCGATTTCCAAAACGAGAAGCTGAGGCAAAGATGTAGATAAAAGCTGGGAAAGAGAGGCGCTCCCGTGGTATGCGCGATATTAGCGTATACACACTCGCTCCTCTCGGCTCCCAAGAAAAGGTCCCATACACTCGCGCGCAACACGGGGATATTAATGGCGCGCTCGGGCCGGACCGTTTGCACCGGCGCGCACGACATTTTAATCTTTGTCAGTCGCGAAGCGTATCGCCGCAGCCGCTACCGTCGCGCCCGGATATAAAGCTAGGAGAGACGACGGCTATAGAAAAGGAGAAAGGTGAAGGAAAGAGCGCGCGCGACTTGATTTTTCATAAGTTGGGATGGAGAGAGAATTGCCGGTCGTGCGTGTAAATAGAGAGGCACGCAGCTTTTTGTGCGTATTAATGTGCATATTAGAGGGAAATTAATTGCGTTCCCGATTGCGCCTGGCTTATTATATTATGTCGCTGGCGGTCTTTTAAGTCTCGCGCGAAACGCCGTTTTGAGAGAGACGCGAACGGCGTCGCCTGTGTACACATCATAAGCGCCGAGCGTGAGTTGCATTCGTATGAGAAAGCGTGAATTATACATCGGCTCTTTATTGTTCGTTTTTTACTGTGCGCCTGTTGGTGATTATTCAATAAGTCACTTTTCAATTTACAGTCTTTATTTCACGGTGTATGTGATCAATCAGTTTTTCAATTGCATTTCTATGAAGTATTAAGACGTTTATAAGGATTTCACTCTTAAAAAAGCTTTTCTAATTGAACAATTCCAATCCCAGAAATTCCAAGAGAGCCGTCCACTTAACTCTCCAAAAGACTCCTATTATTTAAATCTCTAACTCTCTCAGTACGCACATACGCAACGTCGCGCTCCAAAATAGAATGGCGAGCTTGCGAGCTTTAATGAGTTTATTATCCTAAGCCTCGTGTCATCCCCGTCTGCGGCCTACTATAAACACAGCCATTACATTGAATATTTTTGTTTATCCCCACAGCAACGGCACGACAATGCCAAAAGACACTCGCTTTCTCGTAAAAATACCCGACATCAACTTCCGCGCCGAGCTTTAGCGCGCGTGACAAAGACCCTGTCGCCATAGTTAATTACAACGCGCACCGAGGAGAGCCAGCCCGAGAGAGAGAGAGAGAGAGAGAAGAGCGATAATTGGGTACATGCCGATGTCGCTCGAAAATAACACGAGCCTGCCTTTCTCCCTCGGCGATGCACACATAGGTGCGGGAATACTTTATTCGCGCGCATAACGCCGCTGTATTTATGCCCGTACTTAGTGCTATTAATGCGCGCGCCCGCGAATTTTGAGCTGTGAATGTGCGAGAGTTGAGCAAGCGAGCGTTGCTGGCTGTGCGCGCGCGAGGTTCGATCGTGCGCGCGCTCGGCACAAGAGCGATTTGTGCATGCGCTAGAGAAAACACGATGCGATTTATGGTGGTTGGCCTGGTGAGTTACCGACTGGTTGGATGCTTTTGTGATAATACGGGTTGGACTTTTGGGGATTATTTTTGCAGGCTGGGGGTTGGTTGGGCTTGGAATTAGTTGAAATTTTGTATTATTGTCCAAGTTTGCGATTTTTTCGTTTGTTTGATATTTCCAGTGTTGGTAGTTTAGATTGGAGCTTGAAGATATGTCAGTGTCTGACAATCATATCGATTCTTAAATATTCATATTTTTAGCGACGGCTTATCAGAATATTAAATCACGAAAGCAAAACCGTCAACTATAAATCATCCAGTCTTTGATCCATCTTCAAACATACATAAAACAACAGTTATTTGTTTTTTCCTCGTATGTTGACTAGAACCAAACATTAATATCAAAGGAAAATCAGATAAAGCAGTTCAGTGACAGTATCGTTATTTTAGGAGAAAGTAGAACAATTACTCTTTTCAAAAAGAAATCGTTCGTTACTCAAGCTACTAAATCATTAAAAAAAAAAAACTTAACTATGCGCTCTAACAACTAGTCGTAAGTTCTAGTAATAGCCCACATGCTTACATTCATTAATTGATTTTATGAGTCTAAAAATAAGTATCTCAAATCAACAGCACGGAGACACATAATTCAAATAAAAATAAGTGAATTGAAAAAATTTAATTTTAAAACTATCATATTGTATCAAATACTACAACTGAACCAAATTTTTAGTAAAAACACTTATTTTCCATTTAACACACACTGACACACCCGTAACCATCCTTTCCACCGCCATATCCCCGCGCTTCCCCGAACCTCGCCAATCTCAGCACTCCAACCTCGACTCATCACCCACGCCCAGGAAATCGTCTAAATAATTCACACGGCCAAACAACAAAGTGCGCATCCGTCGCACGCATTTCCAATCGCGCTCTCACCAAGCCGCCCACCCAACAATACCCCAGCCACGCACCCACGCTAAAAAAAAAGCCACACTCTCCACTCTACGAAAAAAAAGCGCCTGAGCGCGCTTGCATTCATTCTCGTCTAGATGCGCGCACGCTAGTCTCGTTATCGCTCTTAGCGGGCGCGGTGCACGCACGCACGGCGCTCGTGTCCGAAAAGGATAGATACACACAGGCTCGCGTGCAGCGCCGGGCAGTAGCTCGGTCTTTCCTCATTTTTATCGGGCCTCGCCGCCGCCGCGACGCGACGATCTCTCTCGTTAAGAGACTCGTGAATTTAATCGAGCTTAGCTTGTAAGGAATTATGTGTACACGCGCCAAGCTCGACGTGGATAACGAGTCCTGTGATAGAAAGTTCGCTGGGTAGCTGTGCGGGAGTGGAAATTACATGCGGCGCCGGGCGGGAAATTTTTTTCCGGAGGGGTATCGGTTCTGTCGGGAGTGCGCAGTGGTTTTTCGCCAATTCCTTGCTGTTTTTGTAGCGCGATGTTGCCGGGAAGCTGTGTAGTCGTTTGTTAGGCGGGGTGTGGGAGATGGATGTGGATAGGTGGTTTTCGGAATTTACGAGTGGTTCTTAACGGATTTATTTGACTTTTGTGTTTAGATGTACCGTTAGCAAAATGAATTTTCGTTCGGAACAAACGTTTACTTGTCCCCCTTCTCCTCTTCATTAAGACCTTAGAAAAATCCAATCCCAGAGCAAACTCCAAGCGAAAGTCCCACCCCATCACAAGATCCACCCTAAAAACAAAAAACAAACCCCTCCGAAAGCGCACATATCAGAGTATCAAGCTTCCGACGATCCACACTACAAGCCGGCGTCTCTCGCATTCCTCGCGAGCTACACTCGCGCGCGAAGACGATAAGAGCGCAGCGCGCGCTTGCGGATTGTTGTTATGAAAATAAACAAGGGGCTGCGAGCAATCCGTCGATATACACACCGGAGCACTGGAAACACCTTGTACAGGAAATTTACTCGCGTTTCTCGTGTCGATCGATAAGGTTTCTCTCTCTCTTTCCCGCTGCTATCTCGTCGCCGCTGACTGAGTAAACTCGTTTATCCGTCGCGCTCCGTGGAGTTTCTTTTGTTTCGCAATCAGCAAATGTGCCACCGTAGCTCGAGCTCTCCTGGCACTTATGGAGCTGTGCGCCTGGATATATAGATGTGCGATTGCGCTCGATCGGCTTGATATTATTGTAGCGCGGATGTGTATTAAATTGATGATGATATCAATCAGTTAATTGGGAGACGGTAATTACTTTCAACTATTCTGTAATTTGATGTGACAAACTTTTTTCATTATTTAATGGCGCCGGGAGCAAATTGGATTTTACAATTAAACTCAATGTTTCGTTTGAGTTTCATAAATATTTATTGCGGCTTGGGGATTGACGAGATACAAGTTCATTTGCTAATTTTGAGTTAGATTAGTATAGAAAAAGGGAAATATTCACTACGGAATAACGAACTCGGAACACTGAACAATTTCAATACCCTAATACACAGTATAAAAATCAGCATCACTGCATCAACTCAATAGACCTCCACCCATCCGCCGAAATTAGTAACACGTCTTAGATTTATAGGAGCCTAACGTAATCAAAATATATCCTCAAATCCAGCGACAAATTCGATTTTTATTACGCGAGAATGATCCGCATAGGGACGACGTCCCGTCTAGCTTGCTTACACACATGTGGTCGAAAGCCGGTATAAAAATCAGTTACGTATCCCGCACAAGCCAGCCAAATCGAAGGGCGAGAAGCTACGCATCAGGAGCGTCTGCTTTGACGTACGAAAATCCCCATGAATAACAACAGAGCTTGGCCGCGGACGATCCCCGATTTACGGGAAAGCCACCGAGATTTTACCCCCCCCCCCTATATTTAAAAGCCATGGGTGCGTAAGTGCGGTGGTGACAAAGCCTCGGTGCAGCTATATACTGTAGGGAGAGAGAGGAGACAATGCGCTCGTTCTCACGAGGCGGTGCGTAGCTGATATAAATTAGCGGGGTCACACCCCCCACCCTTATCCCAACGGCGAAGGGAGCGCGGACCCGCAAAGTCGGCCCAAGGATGGATATGGAAGAGCACCCCCCTAATTCAATCTTCACTCTTTCGCTATCACATGAACCGCCCGCACGCGCAGTTCGATTCTCCTACGCACAATGATGATCGCCAAATTGATCGAGCGTTGACTTTTGAGCCCCCCCTTAAGGGGTGGAGAAGGGGTACTTTGGCTATCAATGGGTTTTATGCTTCGGTAGAGTGCTTTCTTTTTTTTATTCTTCGGCTTTGAGGCGTATAAAATCCGGGGGGTTATTTATTATGCCTTTGGCGATGAAAGTTAAGGAAAAGTTATGATTAGTTGCGAGCGGGACGGAAGGTTACGGCGGTCCCTTTTTCCAAGTTTAAAGCGCGAATCCGGATTTATTTTTCAAAGTAAATAGACTGTAACTCAAACACTAAAACCTGAAATATGGTCTACCGGATTTAGCTATTAGTTTTCCAAATGATTGTTTTTTTACAATTTTCATAAAGAAATTAATAGCAGAGCGCAAATTGATTTCAAAGTGATTTGTAGTTTCAAATATAGATTCTCGAAATTAATAGGCTTTTTTAATTAATCAAGCTCGAATTAGCATTTTCATTCAATTACTGCTCCCGGTCCCATTCCGATTCCTAATCAAAGTGACACATAATAAATGTTTATTATAACCAAAAGTGACTTTCTAAACATTGATTACGGTCATTACATAAGTAACGTACCAGCGCGCGTTAATTCTTACGGACAAGATTAATTTGGAAGTCGCCGCGGCTATCAGAACGATTAATTTCATTTTTATGCACATAATCCCAAGTGACTTTATGCAACCCCGAATTACGCAACTCAAATTAATACACGCGCCAACTTCCGACACTCCGTCTCCCCCTCGCGAATTTTCATAAACGCCAAAATCCAGCTCTCGCGGTGTCCAGCACCACCAAGCCCACTTCAGAAAGCTACAAATCCAATGAAACGTCCGTCTCTTTCCAGCGCGCGTAAAATAGTTTGCCCAGGGCTTAACTCGAGAGTATCTCCCGTAACGCGTCTATGAGAACCTCGCCCAGCACAATACTCACATGTATATAATCCAGCCAGTGCGCTCACATGCGCGCGTGCATCGGAGAAAGAGAGAGAAGCAGCCGGACACACACGAGCATCCATATGTCAGCCGGTGACTATACACGCGCCATATGCGAGCGAGTTCGAGGGCCGTTCCGCGCGCTCTCTGTATATATATATACTTCGGTGCTCTCGCGCGCGCGAGCACGAATTACATCGCGTTAATTGAATACGCGCCCGGTAAACTGCGAAGTAAGAGACGCACGAATGACACGTTTCGCTGCTGGTGCTGAGTGGCCAGTGCGCTGGCTTTGATATATAGATGTATTTTTATGGTATTTTTTGGGGCCGAGCTGTGTTATTATTAGTGGGGGTGGTAATTGTAGTGTGAATGACCTTTTTCGGTTTCTGCGGTCGAGTTTTATGGGGTTTTTGTATTTTCTTTGTGGCTTAGGTCTGGCGGAATGAGTCAACAGTTTTATTGTGGTCGATATAGTAAAGCGCTTCGTTTTATTTCTCAATTTCGTTTATAGGAGCAGGGCTAATCTAGCGTTTGATCACTTCTATTAAAACTTACACATCTATATATATACATAAAATCGAACCGTACTCTCAAAAATTAAACATCAATCGTCAATAAAACAGCTGTGACTTAAGCGACCGCCAAACAATGTACAGCTCTCAGAAAACGTACAAACAAGTCCAGTCAATATCACTCAGAGACATATACCGCGTATATAGCCAAGCTCGTTGAGCGTACGAAAATAAATGCAGTCGGACGGATATCTCTCTCCGAAATACACAGAGCCGGGCGCGCGCGCGAGACGATAAGTGTATACGACAGTTATAGAGGATCGCTTCATCCGATGTTGATACCGCGTGTAATGAGAGACAGGCGCAGCTGGCCCTCGAACGAAGAGAAACGAGCGACGACGCGCAAGCGACTCTGAAAATCCGCGCGCTCTCTGTGAGTCGATACTCTAAATATAACTTTGGGGAATCTGCCTCTCTCCTCGCCTCTCTCGGGGTAAAAACCAGAGAGAGCCGCCCAAAGATAGAAGTACGCTTGGAAAAAAAAAAGAGGGCGAGAATTCGGGCTAGTGAATGAAGCTCGGACTTGTAGAGCGGAAAAATCGAGGCGGCGAGCGTGAAGGGACACAGACTCGATGTATGCGGACAAAAGGGCGAGCGCGTTTATGTATAGGCAGAAGGACACTAGGTGAGAACACAAAAGGGACGGTCCGTATATGCCTCGAGACTCGGCTCCTTTTTTTTCCTTCCGCAAAGTGCGTATATATCCGCCGCGCGCGCGGACCGGGGGAAAAGAGAGGAACAAGGAAAGCCGAAGAAGCACTTATTTATTGCCGGTTTTAGAGAACAGTGCCCGAGTCTGTCTGCGAGTCGGCGCATGTGCGCCTGAGATATCGCTGACACGCGCTCGGCGACAACTTCATTATGGACGTTCTCTCCCTCCCTCTCTCTTGGGATGGAAGAGCGCGGGGGGAAAAAGAGAAAAGAGAGCTTTTAGGCTTTCAGACTCGCGGGATTTTTATATCGCGCGCTCTCGTGATTTTCCACGCTGCGCCGGGAAAATAAGATCCCCTTTAATCCCCTCCGGGGGCCGGCCTGTCGTGGTTTGCGTCCCATTAGCGTACGCAAATTGCCAGCTGCACCTAGAGCGCAGCAGACACAATGGCGACTTTTTTGCCGCCTCCCTGCAGAAACAATTGTTCCCGAATTGAGCGAAGATGGGTATCGTTAGCCGGCCGAGCTTCGGTTTATAGTTTTTTCTTTTTATTTTGGTTTGGATCGGCCGTGTTTTGGCTTTAAGGTCGGCTGGAGAGTGACGTTTTTTTTGCGCTTGGAAATGCAGCTTGAAAATATTTGCCGGGTTTGTTTAGCTTTGTTGTTGTGGTAAAATGGACGGAGGGCTTCGGGGAATAAACAGTTTTTGGCGGTGGTATGAAGGAAAAATATTTGCTTTTGATTTGCCGGGAAAAAATATTTTTCATCTAAAATCAAAAAATTTTGAAAAAATATTGACTTTGAAAGAACGACGTATGCACGCTTAAAATCAATACATTTCCGCAATATTACATCTGACAGAAAAACGAACGTTTTTATCAACCCGAAACACTGTATCAATATACCTAAATTCACATCGGCACAATTCACAGTTAATTTTCCCAAATCGACCCATAATCCACTTAAGAGATTATTTTCGTGAGCACCGCTTAATCAGGCGGGCGAATAAAAATGACATAGCCGCCGCGGCTATAGGCGGGGGAAAAAAAGTTGAGTAATAGCGTAGGCGGCGGTTCGGAAAGCCGCTTCTCGCTTTCTTTCTCTCTCTTCCTCTCCGATAAGCGTCTTATCGGAGCCGGCATATTAAGGGAATTGCCTTGAAATTCAGCAAAAGAAGGCTCCATTACACACAGCCTCTCTCTTTCTCCTCTTGTTCCATGAACGCTTGGCCTTGTTTGCTCCTTCGCACACAGCTGGAGGCGCCCCCGCGAATTTATTACCTCCAGAGATTATCCAAACGCGTAAATTCAATGAACATTCAATGAGCGATTCGTTAATCTAAATGTAGTTTCCGCGCTCTTTTCTCTCTCCCTCGCTCTTTCGGCTCCCCTTTCTCTTTTTCGATTTTATTGCCCCGATCGGGAGTTTTAAAAGCCATTGCATGTTTCGCTTTTTCCCTTTGATATATCCGCGCGTGCTCTTTTTTTCTTCCCAGCGCCGAGCGAATTTTATTCTTCAAAAAGATTTTCCAAGTCTTTGTGAGCTTTGGCTTACAGAGCGAGAGCGAGCGACCGATCGATTAATCACCTCTCTCTCTCGCTGCTATATATCGTCTTTTTTCCGACGCTCGTTAAAGTCAGCTGCAGCCGTTGATTTTCTTCAGTTTTAATCATCTCGCGACTCGCTACCGCTAACATCTGGATCGGAGAAATAAAAAAGCCGGATAGCGATAGCGTCAACATCGTCCGCGCTTATCTGGGGAGCCACCGTGAAAAGGTGGTAGCGCCGCACGTCTCGTCGACAAGCGATTGATCACAATCACGTATGAATGTCGGCGCGAAATTCTAATTAGACATGTTTTTTGCCACGCTGAGTTCTTGGATTTACGCAAACGCGGGTAATTCATCATCGGCTCCTGCTGCTTTTATTCTTATTTCATGCTTACGCTGCTTGAGAGCGATTTTTTCTCTTCGCCGCTGAATATATATACGCGGTTATGTATTCGTAGAATGTGGTTAAATAATTGTATAACCACGGTAGTAAACATTTTTCCTCCGGCTTATTTAATCAATTTTGTCAACAAACTTTTAAAATCCAACGAATCATTACAAACGCACAGAGACAACGAAATCATTCCGGCCCAACAACTCTGAAAACCGACCGAGCGCACCTAAACTCCAATACGCTTCAATTAAGTACCCATTTCGAAATCACGGCGCGCGGATATAGCGTCGCACAGTCTGCTGCTCACTCGTTATCGTCACTTCTCCACGATCGACTCGTCCCCAGCTGCCTCTCACATTCTCTCTCCCTCACTCCTCTGCAATATTATTAATTGCTTGGACGAAGAGAGAGAAAGCAGAGCGACATCGTCTCTCTCTCGCCCTCCGCATTTTTAACGATCATCGGCTGCAGTCTTCGTCGGAACGAGCGCGCCGAGTTCGAAAATAGAAGCGGGAAAGAATTGCACTCGCGAATTCCGAGCTTTTTTTATCCCGCGATGTTTCGCTGCGAGCGGCTTTCGTCGCCTCGGGCGCTCCCCCCGTTTAATGCTCGATTTCAAATGTTTGATTTATATATAAATATATAAAGGCGCGCATTCCTGCGTTGCGCTCGGGTTGATCGAGTTGCGGAATTATGCTGGAACGGAGCGCGGGATGTTGTATTAATTAAAATTTTTCCCGATGTATTAATTGGCGTCGTTTAAGCGTCGAGTAAAATTGACTAATTTTTCCGGGGGAAAATATTTAACGTTATAGTCGTAAAGGCGTTGCGTTATATCCGTGACTTTGCCGTCCGCTCCGAATGTTAAAGTGGTTTTAATAAGTTGTTCTGATATAGAGGAGGATTAAGCCTAATTGAGCTTTATACTAATTAAGCGCTGTACATTGTCGCATCGTAAAGCCGCATTTAGAGCCTGATATCGACCGGTCCTTTTAATTATTCCGCGCCGCCTAAAAAATCAAGCAAGGTCGAACGAGGAAAACGTGCGATCCGCGTAATTGAATCGTAAAACACCAGCTCACTCAAATTACTTATCCCGAAATCCAAAATTTTCAAGACACCATCCTATCAACAATATTTCCAACTCCACCTCACCACAGCAACAAGAAAAAGCAACACTCCCCCCTAACACTCCAAAAAGCTCCACCCTACCGCGCGCGCACTCGGCAACAATTTTCACGAGCAGCGACTCACTTTTTAATTAAAAGCGATAAATCGAGTTTTATAACGTTCTTTTCCCTCGCAGCGGCGCGCGCGCGCTCCTCTCGCTTTTTTTTCGCGATCGCGAGCGCGGCGAGAGCGCTTTTAATGACTCCGATCGCTCGCGCGCTGCAGTCATGATATACGCGCGGCCGCGGCTCGATAAATCAGGCATGCGTTTCTGGTATGCAAATATCCCGGCGGCGTTCGATCCCGAGGATGACGTTGAGGCTTCCGTCGTCGCTTCCAGCGCTCGCTCTCTCGCCCCTTTCGCTCTGCATGCGTGTTCGCTCCTCTCGACAGCGTCTTTCATTTTCTTTGCAAATTTTGCGGGGAGTATGCGAGCGTTTTATGTATGGGAGGACTGGCGGGGTGAGGTTTGAGCTTCGGTTTTAGCGAGGTGGGTTTTTGAGGCTTGGTAGTGCCGGTTTTGGAGTGATTGATTATACGATTTTTGTAGTGTATAAAATCTTACTATATTTTATATTAATACGTTCTAGAGTACACCGTCATTAAGATCGTAAAATTGCAACGTACATCCCATACACTATAAATTAGCACAGCGTGCAAAGAATTAATTTCTCGTTTCCTCCACCTGCGTATCACCGCCGTTCCAATCCATAACCGATTACCACTTCCCTCATATCAACGTCCGTTTCTATTTCTCTCAATCCTTCCATCTCATCCCTCTCATCATCTCGACCTTACCTTCCTCTCTTTTCACGCGCGGCACATCCAGAACCGCTGTCGGCGACATCTCCACGCGTTTGATCTTTGCTTTTATTACCGATCTCCTCGGCATATACATCCGCGGCCGCCTGGTAATGACCGCCTCTCTCGTCTATATATTAACGGCGCACTTAAGCAAGCCGGCGACGCTCCCGGAATCTCAATTTTTCCGCGACGTTGTACATCGACGAGAAAAAGAATGCAGGCTTCCGGCGAAGTGCAGCTGGAGTCGGGCGTGTACTCTCTCTTTCTCCCGGCGTACACGCGATATCGAATCGAGAAATCGCCGTCGCTTTTTCTTTTCGGCGTTCGAAAAAAGAGATGGGCGGAGAGAGGGAAAGGGGCGAGATGATGAGGCTGCGCGATTCCGTTGTTGTGTCTCGAGAAAGAGTGAGGGGGGGCTGTGTGTAAGGACTTAATATTTCAGGCCTCTCGCGCGATCTCCAGCGATCTTATCTAATTGTTCGAATTTCGTGATTTATCGGGGACCGTTACAGCTCGCTTTGCGCGAAGTTACGTGCATAATGCGAGGGCTGCATTGTTCGGGAGAGCGATGGCTGGGGGGAGAGGGAGGCAGCGATGGCAAATCGCTTGCTCGGGTTACGTAATTATATTTAATAAACGTCAGTTTTGTAGAATTAATTATACACGGCTCTTATGAAACATCTGCTGCAGCGTATCTGACCCACATCAATATTCACCTTAAATAAAATAAGGTTAATAATAAAAATGCTAGCAAAAACAATAAAAAAAAAAATATAAATTTACATCACCTCCAGAAAATAACACTTCCGTAAACAGTCACTTATTATACGCGCACAGCTCGCGAGCCGTCGCGCTGTTCATCAGCGCTAATCTCGATGCTCGCGCGCCTATCTCCCTCGTCGGGCACCTAGACAGACGTCGCGCCTCGCTTGAGGGGGGGGGGGGCACTTAGACGCGTCGTTTGTCCACTTAACAATGTACCTGCGCGGCACTCGTGCGGATGATTCCCGCAGTTAGCACGAGCCGTATGTATGTATATATATGCGCGGAGGAAGCCAGCGGCAGCAGCAACGGCTGCACGTGGGCCGTGTTGCTGCATTATCGTATCTCGTCGCGCCGGCAGCGCGAAACTGGAAATCCGCCTGGGCGCACCGCCTGCTCTTAACGCGCGTGGTTCTGAGTATATAAGAACTTGTTACCGCGGGCATTGTCCTTAGGGGAGTGTTGCTTTCTTTGTGTAGTAGGGAGGTTAGTGATTTGTATCGCTGGGTGGTTTATCTTGCTTTTTGATTGTGCGTTCTTGTTTTTACGAAAATTTTTGCTTTTCTGACGTTGTTGTACGTAAACGTGTAAGAACATACGTAAAACCAAACGCGTGACAGATGAGCTTTCCCACATCCACCCCAGCCACCCCTTAATAAACAGCAAACGCGATAAACGCAGAAACAGAGCACCAGAATCCCGCAACACGGAGCGCAAAATATTTAGCAGCCATCATTTTTCCATCAAGCATCCAGAGCCCGCACAGCACGTATACACCCCGAGCATCCAGCTCTCGGTTGACACGTACGCGGGTCCCGCTTCTATCTTCATTTGTCTCTCTTGCACTTGTCTGGCTGTCTGTCCATCCTCGCAACGGCAGCAGCCATTCATTTTAATTATACACTACTCTCACTCTCGACCATAGCCCTTTTCCCTCCCGCATATGCACACCCACAGCCAGTTCGACTCTCTCTCTCTCTCTCTGTCTTAACATGCGTATAATACACCCACCTCCGCGAATTCCTCGCCTATACCAGCAACTTGCCAAACTCGACGCGCATATATATACACACAAGCGCGTTGTTCCGGCGCGCCTCTTCCGTCTTCGTTATCCCCCATTAAGAGGACCTGAATATTTCAGGGCCGCGCGCGCACGTGTCTACGCATGTCACGTATGTATAGCGCGGGAGGGATCGAGCCCTGTTTTCACGGTCGCGCTAGAGATGGCCCTGGAATTCCGGGCTGGCTTTGGAATTTTCTCTGGGCTTTAAATTTGTTTGCGCGCGCGACACGCGCTTGATTGGACGTATTCCGCCGGGGAGACGCTGTATCGTGTTTAATTTTAGTTTATGAATATGCGGCATTGTTTTCGTAGCTCCACTTGAATTAGCCGACTGTAATGAGGCTGGCTAGTAACTCGTGTATGTATACACCGCGATGAAAATTGAATTCGCCTGCTGCTTTATGTAAAGCGCGCAACAATAAAAGTGCGACATTAGCCGTAATAATGCGGGGGCGGTAGTTTGCGCGTCGAATAAAGCAAGTTCATCGCATTAAATTTAGCATTCGCTCGGCAAAAGAGCCGGCCGCGCGTTCTACCCTCTATATACATACACACGCAAACCCAACGTACATAACTCGCTCGCTCGCGTTAACAGTATTATTGCTGGATTTCAGCTCCACCTTAGACAACTGCAATATTTACTCGAAAAGTTTCGCGGCCCCGGCCTCAGTTGCATTTAATAATTAACGCATTCCGTAAAATCTAGAGAAGTTACCGCGGCCGGATGCATATCCAAGGATGTTCCCTGCTCTCGCACTCTACGCTTTCCTCTGGCTAATTAGGCGCGCGCGGGCGCGAGAGACTTTAACGCAAAGTACTTTATCGAGCGCGCAGACGTTATATTCCCTTTCCCAGCCGCCCCCACACACGTGCGTATACGTGCGTGCATTGTCTTATATGCGTACGGCAAGTTTCTGAAAGAGGGGGGGAGGGTAGGTTCCTCTCTCTCTCTCTCTCTCTTCCCCCCTCAGCCATGAATTTAATCAACGTAATTTTCCAGCCACGCCTCCGGTAGTAGCACTACCTGCGAGTAGTCTGCGGAGAGAGAGAGAGTTGCTCCTCGAGCGTCTGGGGAGAGAGTCGCGATATCGCAGGAGGAGCGCTAATATACGCAAGCCGGAGGGGGATGCGATAGCGGCTCGTAGATCGGGCGAGATTAGAAAAGGGAAAGTGCGAGAGTGCCGGCTTGTAGTTGGGAGAGGAGGGTACGTATATAGGTATGGAAAAGAATTGGGAGTAATGCGAAAAGTTGCTGGGTTTTTTTAGAGGGGTGGGGGGCTGGCTGGGATGCGGTGGAGCGAGGCTCTGGGATGTGAGAATGGCTTAATTTATTCTGGTGGATGTTAGTTTGTTTAGGGCTTTGGAGTGTGGGGCTGGCTCTTGCGTAGTGATATGCAGATTCATTGTGAATTTCGCTGGTGGAGAATTAATGTAAACTCGCTTGATGCTTTGAAAACGTTAAATTGTTGGCGCAGTCGTTTTGCAGAAGCTTGACTGTTTAAATTGAAGTCTTGTAAAATACTGTCTATACACTGCGATGATTGAGAAATAAAATTTTTTACATTAGCTAAAGAGAAAGTTATTTTTTTTTGCGTCTTTTATATAAAGACAAGGAAGAGCATTACACGACGTTGCATTTTAATCGAGATAGTCTCGTAGCAGCGGCGCGCGATGAAATCCACTCTAGGTACTCCACGGAGCGAATTAATTATCCTCATTTGCAAGCCTCAGTCGCTGCATCCTCGTGGCAAAGCCCCCTTCCGAATCTTGTTCTCCTCGCGCATCTTTTTACCTTCTAATCACTTTTTGTTCTTAGCCTCACTTCATTTCCTTCTCTCTCCCTCTAGCTGCTTCTGCTTTTAATTAATTGTCTATATAGGATTACAAGAAGCAAATCACACTTAATTTATCCTTTTCTTTAACAATACTCGGAAATTTTAACACAAAAATCTACTAGTTTATCTAAATTGTCTCAAGCAATCAAATTGCATAATTAATTAATTACATACAGTTTAACAAATCGTAACAATGAATTTATAAATAATTCGTGCACTATCCCACCCGAATGAATAAAACCTCTCAAACGATCAATCCCAGACAGAACCAGACTAAAACCTAAATTATTTAACCAACACGCCAACAGTTCGACCATATCCCCATCACAAGAGTCCCGCTCTTCACCTACACTCGTCCCTACATTTCCCTCTCTGAATCACTCGACGCGCTTGCCCTCGATCCGAGTGTGTCTACTCTCTTACAGCGCATTCATACGCGTCTCTTTGGTAAAAAAAAAGTAGGCCTCCTTTGACGCAGAGACGCGAGCCTATAAAATGCAACGCTCACGAAGACGAAGAGGCGCGTGTCGACTCACTTCCGGCTCTGCTTCGTCTTCCTCGCATCCGCGCGCGCGCTTTTCTTACCCGTCGCGGCCGGGATCGATTTGCATAACGAGAGTCAGCGCGTCAAAAAGTCGCGCGACGGCCGAGGAAAGCCCTGGCGTTTATTTAGATTCGGAGGGAAGGATGAAATTGCCCCGCGTCGTTGTTTTCCTCGAAGGAATTGAGAATCGCTGCGGGAAAGCCGGTCTTTTATTCCTTAATTTCGTATCAGCTGGTGCTCTCGCTTCATTTGCGCGTCAGGATGACGCCTTTTAATATTGAATAACAGAGTTTTTTTTACGTTGGTAATATAGCTTGGGTCTGTGTAGTTGCGCTTGGTGAAAGAACGCCTTCTTTTAGAGGCGAATGCGTAAAGAAAAATAAGGCGATTTCCTCACGCTCGGTCGGAGATGCTTTTCATTGTTATAACGGCGCCGGCGAGATAAAAATTACTTGTTCCGCGTTGCAGGAGATCGTCTGCATTGCAGCTCTGAATTTACGTGTGTTATTTCCGTCGATTTAATGCCTCGGAAGCTCGCTGATATTAAATACTGCTGCAACTGTCTGATTTAAGAATGCGTATTTTTCGAATGGATTGAAGTCAGATATTTAATAAAAGTTCAATACCGTAGCTTTGCATTTTAATACTATAATATTACATTTTGAACCCTTTCATGACACTATCTTTTTCTTCTCTGTTTCAGGTAAGAAACCAGCTACACTATCAACTATCTGATTGAAATATCGCTAGACGTAAGTACTTTTATTAAAGGTACACCCGACTACCTTAACCATAATTAAACCATAACAAGCCGCAAACTCCTTAAAAAGTTAAAACAGCTGTAAATCTCCGGGCGAACATCCCCGGCGTACACAGCCGCTACTATAAATCAGTCGCTAATTACAAGCTACCTCCGCGGCGTGTCCCGAGCTACAGCGATCCAAAAACGAAATTTCGCCGTCAGCCGGAGATCGCCACGAGCGAGTCCGTATCTCTGCGGTGGCCTCGCCTTAATAAACAGCGCCGCGCGCGCTAAGTAACTACACGGCCGCGACTCCGGCCAATAAACGAGCCGCTCTCTCACGAAAATCCGGCAGGTCTGTTCGGATGGCTAAGTAGTATTAAGACGCGAGTAACGAGCGCGGATTTCGATGTAAACGCGCTTAAAACTAAGTAGCGGAGATATACACAGCGGGGACGGATAAGCTGGAGAGGAGACGCGTGCCTCCGCGGATTAGGTGCACTGCTAAGATCATGCGACTGCTTTGCGGGGGCCTTTATGCAGCCAGCTGTATACGCCGCTCGAGGCGGACGTTTAGTGTGTGTGTGTGACTGTGGCATCGCGCGCGCGCAGTCGCGGTCTGAACGAGAGAGCGCGGGCCGCTGGCTGCTTATTTGAATTTACTCGGGAGACGAGAGAGAGGAGAGCGTCTGTGTGTATGCGGGCTGCTTTCAATGCCGGCTGAGTGATACGAGCGTTAATTGGGTTCGCCTGCTGATGTGTACGTATGCATATTGCATTAATGGAAATTAGGAGAGCAGCGGCTAGGTCTTACGTTTGCACAGATATTATGTGCGGGCTAATTTATTTGTCGCTGATGACAACTTGCCAAGTTTCGTGTTTGTTTTTACGGTTTGCAGGTGGCAATTTTGTAGGTTAGGGTTGATCTTTGAAACTTTGTTGTATGGTCTTATTACAGGCTGTTTTGTTTCTTTTTTAGGTTAGGTATGGAAGAACGATAAATTTAGCTCGTATAATAAGTAACTTAAAAATTCAAACCGCTAATTTGCTCTTTAAAAAGACATTTGAATGAAAGCGCTTTAAAAAAGCAGGCAGCTCGGCGCTAGATACACAGTAAAAAAATCACTTCTAAATTAGTACGAGATTTATAATTGCGTCAACTCGACGAGAGAGCGCGCGCGACGCTCGGCTGTCTATTTTCGAGTAAAGACTAATGACTCGTTTCCACGCGTATTTATAAACGAGCGCGAACGCTGCAGCTCGCGTATAATTCCTCCTTTTTTCAAAGCCCGTAAAATCCAGGATGTTTACCCAGCCAAGTGGCGCTCAACTCTCGTCATTAATCCGATGCC
This sequence comes from Eupelmus urozonus, assembly GCA_900480035.1. Taxonomy (NCBI): domain Eukaryota; kingdom Metazoa; phylum Arthropoda; class Insecta; order Hymenoptera; family Eupelmidae; genus Eupelmus; species Eupelmus urozonus. The sequence goes on along the minus strand of UELX01000056.1, from coordinate 108,975 downwards.
GCAGCGCCCCCTGCGCAGTGACCCTAACCTTCACTGAAACTTACGGGCCGACAGCTGAGGTGAAAATCTCTCTCCCTCTCGATAGCTCGCGCTCCGAGAGTATATATAAATAAGCTGAACGGAGATATCCTCGTCGTCGTGTTATCGTGACGCTCTCTTTTTGCCGAGCGACGCGGCTAATACTCGCGCGCGCGCGCGTGAGTTAGCGATGCACCAGCGCTTATACGAGAACCGGAAGCGAGGCGAACGGACCTTTTTTACCTACTTTCTCGCATGTGCGCGCGCGCGATGCCTTGTGGGGGCCGCGTGGCGGCGACACTTCAAAGGACGTCTTGGTTCGACGCACTTTTTGCGCGCATCTCCATTGCAGAGTCTTTGCCTTTTCTCTTCTTGCGCGCGATGTCTTTATCGCCAGCTGCGATTTATATCTTTCTGTTTTGCGTTTCGGTCTTGTTTTTAAGATGGTAGTGTGTAGGATGGTTTTTCCTTTCTGGCAGTCGGCTTTCTGTTGGTGGGATGTGTGCAGTTTTTGAAATGTGCGACTGGTTTATCTATTGATATGCAGTCAAAGTATATATTGGCGCAAGTGGAGCGCTCCAGTTTGAAAACCAATATATTGACATTTAATATGTAACGACTTTGCCTTTTGACTTTAACCTACTTGAACTCTTCCATAAATTCAATAAAATATCGATAACTTATCAATTATACATTAAAAACCTCATCCACTTTTATTTCCTCCAAAAAAACAAAGCCCCGATTTACAATTCCAAAACTCCATTCCGAAAACAATTTCCGTGCCAAAGTTGGCGAAAAACCCAATAAAACACGAGTATATCTTTAACAGCGGCTATCTATTCCAAAACTTTCTCCACCGTACACACGCGCGCATTTTCCTCTGCCTCCACAGCCAAAAAGTCGAGGAGGAGAGGATTTTTGGCACGGCCCCCTCCGGCTGCAAAGAGATTAAATCGTCCTGTACGCTCGCCGTCGCGAGGTATACGAATACACCAGCGTGCGGCTGAGCTAAAGATGTACAGCGCTGGCTTGCGGCTTAAGTAAACACGCTTGTTTGCTCAATGGACGCGCTCTCTCTCTCTCGGCGTGTGTTTGCCTTTTGTTATCGGCTATTTTGATCTGCCTAAAGGGTTTTCGGCCTTACTTATGCTGCTGCGGGCCTCTGCGTGGATCAGTATAAGAACTCAATTTCATGCGGTGCGGGAGTGTACTGTGGTACGGCCGGCCAAATGCCAATAACATTGTAATCCTGAGAAAACAAACAGTAGCGGGTAACTAATTTTCCTGTTATGGAGACTTTTAGTTAAGCCGCAGGAATGTCTATAGGGACTGGCGGTAACGGTTTCCTGTTTGATAATACGAACGTTTTTCAAATTTACTAAAAGAAAAAAGGAGCATTTTTTAGATGCAATAATAAATCAAGTAAACAGAATTTGTCTGAAATATCTGAAAAGTATAAAAAAATACGTGAGCCCACTTAAACATGAAAAACGAGGCCCGAAAAATTGAGCCATAAATAATGCTTTTCTTGACTGTAATAGAATATCGACTAGCGCTCCGCAGGATATACACTCACACATACCCCAGCAAGCATACACAGCGGCATAACGAATACGAGCACTTTGGTGGTCTTTACAAATCGCTCCTCTCTCGCAGCCGAGAACGAGAGAAGAGAGTCAACGAGGCGAGGAGGAGCCGGCTATATCCACTGTCGCACAAAAAGAGGCCGAGAGAGAGAAATAGCGAGAGGACACACTCGAAAAGGCATTTCGGAAAGTGACCAGTTTTCGGCTTATCCCGTAAAATATGACGGCGGTAGCCGGCGCGCGCTGTGTACGTACTAGGAAACCTCGAAACTCGACACTGCGCGCTGCAACAGCGGGCTCCTGTAAAAACACGTGGAGGAGCGAGCTCGACAGTTGTGGGCTCGCGCGTGCGGATAACGTCCCTCCTCAAACTTTTTTTTTCATTTATGTGCGAGCGTGATATTTTTTTCTTTTTTTTTTTTCAAGAGGGAAAGACTGCCTTTTTTGTGCGCATTCCCGGGAACTCGAGCTTTTGCGAGGTCCGTTATGTTTCTATGGGATGAGTGCGTACTTTCTTTGCGGTTTTTTTGTCGATCGGGATGGAAATATCCGTACTTGTTTGTCCGCGACGAGAAGAAAGTTGGTCTTTTTTTGTGGCGTTGGAAGGGAGAGAGGTTTGATAAATGTCCTTCGATTAATGTAAATTCAAGCGCGTAAAAATAGATAAGAGTTTTTTGCAGCTGGCAAAGTTCATTAGGTTTTAATGTGACTCGACAACTTCTGATTTCTATATTGGTAGCAAAAAATATTTTCCAGTAGAACTGAACTGTCGTATGAGCGAAACGTCAACTTCTAATAAAGTTAAATGGAATGGTTTGGTCTAGAAATTTCATGACTGCTTATATTAACGCATTCGCGATTGGCAATGAAAGTAAGATGTATAAAACAAAAATAAAATTTACATTTTATAAAGATTAAACGTTGAAGCTTTTTATTAGAGTACACTTTAGTGTATAACATTACATATATTGATAATCTATAGGAATATCAGTCTAGTAATCCAAGAGTATCCTGTATTACAGGAAATGGATTCAAAATCGCAGACGCTCACGAGTAATTTTAGTACCTCATTAAAAGCTTGCAATTAGATGAAAGATAATTTCATACCCCAATAATCGAATCTCCACAAAAAATTTCCCGAATAATAATCGCATAAAATGACTATAAACAATGTTAATAACATCTCAACCCTGCAACTGATCAGAAACAAATTTTGCGCCGATACCGCGCGGCAGAAAAAACCCTCGGCCGGCAAAATTAATGACGAAACTTTAACAAATCCATTAAACGCACGCAACATAACGCACAGTTGGCGAAGTCAATAACAGGCTCTCAGTGTCAGAGCTTGTTATTCCTTATCAAGCCGGCGCGATCGTCGGCTGGTAAACTACACCCCGGGCGCTCGCGTTTTATATATATAAGCTCATATTTCAGGCGCGCCGCCATATTTCATTTCTTCCGCGCATTATTTTCTTTGTTTCCAAACTTAACTTCCGAGGGCGCGCGCGCTCTGCGCTTGCCAAACGGGCTTCGCCTCACCACACCGTTTCTCTCTTGTATATAAACCCCTGACTTTTCATCCATGCCTTATTACAACAACGTGCAGCGTCCCAGTTCTTTCTGCATGGACGCGCGTCGATCCTAGCCCCTCGTGCGCACGCGCCGCGCACCGCCGGGAATTATCAGCTCGCCGGCGTTACAACAGAAAGTCGAGGCCTGTTGGCTTTTGGCGCGAAAGGGGTGCGCGCACGCAAGAGAGAAAGTGCGTTCATGAGGCGCGAATGAAATATCGCTCGAGCGCTGGGGAGACTGATACGAGCGAGAGGCGACCGGTTGTTGATTCTACGGTGTGAGAGGGAGCGGTAGGTAGAGGGTTTTGGGTTATTATATTCTTTGGCTTTTTAACGTTTACTTTGTGAGAGCGGCACTCGGGATTTAATGACTTTGGCGCAGATGCGATCGGTGCTGCGATGCTGGGTTTAAGGGGATGGATAAGTAAGTTGGGTTTATGTTTCTTTGAGCGGGGATGTTAATAGGCTTTCTGGACGTTGGTGTCATTGATTAAATTTTACAGTTTCTTCCGGTACTATAGAAAGATACAATTATTATTGCGAAGCAAATTAACTAATAAAATTTACTCAAATACGTTATATCATCACATATGCACAGCCAAGCCCACGGCATCATTACACCAAAAGCAACAAAGCTACCGTTCCACTGCAATTTTTTTTTTTTTTTTGCCGACGCGCAACAGCAGCCGAAAGTATCTCCGAACACGCAATTATCACGGATCGAAAAAAAGGCTGAGCCCGGAGAGAAAGAAAAAGCCGCTCGAAGGGTGAGAGCATAAAAACGAGGGGCCCGACTATGACAATGGGTCCCCGCGTCGTGCCACGCGTGCGTTCGACTATTGATTTTTCGACGCACATATACTTACATGCGCGCGCGTCCTTTCATATGGAAAAATAGTACAGTGGATTTGGGACAATGCCGGCGTAATTACTGGCGTCGCGTCCCGCTAAAGAAGCTGCGTACACGTATATTCAGAGGCCGGACCGACGCGCGCTTTAATTCCTTTAAGTGAGAAATTGCCGGGCGCGCGAGTCTGAAAAATGATGCCGGCTGATGCGGGGCTGCTGCGCGCGGCCGATCGATAAATTAGGCGGCTTAATTAGGAGCTGCGCGAGCGAGCGCGGCTAATGCCCGGGTTAGGCGCTGGCATGTGTAGTCGGTTCTTTTGCTCGAACGTTATGCGCCTGAGCTGACGGGACTATTATGGCGTTATGACAGCTCAGCTGTTCGGGGAACGAGCGGACGATGAATTTTCGATGAACGTGAAGTGTTGTGGAGAGAGATCTGAGGCTGACTGGCTCTATTGAGTTTGTATTGGTCTTTTAAGTATAGAAAAGTGATGCGGATAAAAAATAAATTATAAAAAGATTTAATTCATAAAATAATATGCATATACTAATAATAACTATAAAATGAAGCTTGAATAAGTGAAAAATGGTGCAACAACATATATTACTTTCAAGAAATTGCGTTGAAAAATATCTTTCTCCATATTACACCCCAGGCATACCTCTCATCCCAGCCTAGACCCACACAGCACATCCTCAACCGCCACCACAACACCCGCTCCTCGGCTCTCGATAAAATGACTTAATAACGCCGATTAGGCGTATCGCCTTTAAAAGGCAAATAACGCCACAAGCTGAACGCGCGCGGCATCTGCAGCACAGCTACACACCAGGATATCCTCGCGCTGAGGTGTCGCTCGCGAGGATAATCCGTCGCGACGAGCTACCGGCGCATTTGCATATTATGCTAAAGCCACAGGCTCGCCTCGCGCGTTTTCCTTCTCTCTTACCCTCCTCTGGGCTGCTGTTGCGCGCAGTGTCCTCGCTTTTCTTTTACTCCCCGCGACAGCCTGGATTTTCTCCCGTCCGTCGTGTATTTCCATAATAGAGGCGACAGCGAGTTAAAAATTCCTCTCTCTCTCTCTGCCGGCCGGAATTACCATAATTTTCAATTGTTTGGCTCGCCGCCGAGTTTCCACAATTGAGAGAGCGCGATCTTTATCAATTTTTCGTTCAACATAGCGCGAGAGCCTGCATTAGCATAAATGTATGCGCGAGCGACAGTGCAGTTTGCGCTCGCGCTCTCTGTACTAAATAAAATTACTTGAATAAACACTTTGAATATCGGGAAAATGTATACGCGCTTTCTCGCTTTATTTTTACGACACCTCGCGTACGCTTTTAACTCCATACGCTGAATTAATAATCCCAGATTTCTAACGTATCGACATTTAATCGATTAAAATTCAACCCCCCTTAAAAATCGAAACCCGCTATATTTTTCCCCAACTCCTCAAAACACGAGTAGCCGCAGCCCGAGAAGCCAGCCCTCGGCGCGTTAATTCGTTTGTCGCAATAAAGTCAACATTTTACGGTATCATAAACGTCAGGCCGTATCTGCCGGCGTAATTCCTGAAATTAAAATACGCGTGTACGCGAGCGCCGGCGAGTTTCAATCAATTTGCCGACAAGTCATCTCGCGGCGCGCGCGATTTCTCGCGCCAAGAAACGCGAGCGCCCTTTAAATGCCAGGCTTTTATCGGCGCCGAGCTGTCCGCGGATCGTTAGCCAATTTCTTGCGCAGCTTTCCTCTCTTTCTCGCTGCGCGAGCCGGCTGGCTGGGGAGTGGAGATTGACGTTTTATTTCAGCGCTCGATCAGCTCGCGACTGCGACGACTTGTTGCTGCGCAAAAACGCGCGAGCTGGCTCGTTTATGGGTACGGGTGTAGGTAAGCGCGTGCCTCTCGTTTATATTGGTGTAATATCGGATTTTTACTTCGTCTTTGGAGCGTTGGAGGGGGGAATATTGGATTATTGCTTGCGTTATTTTATTCGAGCTTGTTTACTGCTGTTTTGCGATTCCGAAAGGAGGGATGGATTTCCAGCTGCTTTGTCGTTTGCTGGGATTGCTGGAGATCGAGTTAACTAGGTGTATTGATCTTTTTATGTATCGATTTATTTATTGGCCGAAGAATTTTGAAATACTCGCATAAATTGATAGCATCAACGAGTTAATTAATTCTCCGGCGCGTTAACGTCGAACTAGTTTAATAAACTTACGGACGACTAGTACACTTTCACTATAAACTCTTAATTCCACGTAAATATTTATCTATTTACAAAATTCTCTAAAACTACTCGATCGCCCCGCCGCCGCCAAAGAGATTAGGGTCAACGGCGCAATAACTTTTCCAAAAGCAGCGCCATAAAACCGAATAACTCAGCAGATTCTCCAACGAGGTCAAAAGCTCCCTAAAATTCACCCTCCCATACCCAAAACCGTCCCCCTTCAGGCATTCTCCATAATCAGCGATTTTTCGTCGAAAAGCCAGAGCAGCCCCGGAGCTAGGGGCAGTTTCGAATGACTATGCATCGAGGCGGTTTCCCCGCGTTCGCGATATTCGAGTTTCGCTAGGGTCGAGCGAGAGAGCTGGGGTAGAGCCCAGGTAAAGATCGGGATTCAACAGGAAGTTGGAAGGTTTCCGGGGGCAGCATAGGCGAGGGCTCGTGTACCAGATAACAGCCTGCAGATACATATATAGATATACGTACATATATGTATACGAGGTTCACTGGTGATTTATAATGATTAGCGGCGCCATTCGCGCCTCCGCTAAATAATGCATCGCCGTCATTATCATCGGTAACTTCCTCACACCTCCGTCTCGCTCCAAAGTTCTGGCTAAGCTCTGCGCACGGACACCTGCGAGAGACGCGCTTCTATATATACCTTCACACACAGCTTCAGGAACTTGACGCAACTCGCTCTCTGCGCGCAGTCGGAGAAACTGCCGAGTTTGAAGCGATTTGACAGATTGCCGAAAGGGTGGGAGACAGCTGCGCGGAGGCAAAACAAAGAGCGCGCAGCAGCCTCGAGTTTGCCAAAGAAAAATGAGCTCGCACGGCAGAGGGAGAAGCTTCCCCGAAGCGCAAACTCCCTAGCGCTCGGCGGAGCTGTATATCTAAACGAGCAGAAGCTGTAAATACACGTCGGGCTGCGTCAACAGCGACAAACTTGATTGAATTTCGTGCTGGATCTGGAGAGGTGAGCTGGGAGCGTCTCTTTCGGCCGCATCGGGAGATGCATAATTACTCGCAGCTATCTGTGGCTGTATGTATATGCGGGCTGCGAGTATCGCGCTCGGCCGCGAAATTACTTGCTGATTAATTCCCGAAATGATGCGATTAATTACGCGGAGCCGCGGCGCCGGATGCAGCCCGATATGCCGATGCGCTCCGCGTTGTATAACTATGGGATCCGCGAGCGTATCCGATTTCTCTTTTCCGTTGTTATGCGCGGGGCCTGCGAGATCGAATTATGTTGCGGAGTCGAGGAGTTGCTAGGAATTTGTATGGCTGATCGATAGTGTGTATGTGTGGGTAAAGTAGGAGATTGTTGATCTGTATAGTTGGAGTTTTGTAGAAACGAGATCAGTGGAATTGTCATTCTTGGCTTACTTATAAGGAGAGTTGTATGACTCGCCGTTATGAAATGACGCTGGTAGAGATACTATGTATAGAAAAACAGTAAAACAATCGGAGCCGGATCGACAGGCTATAGAGCGGCTAAATAAATTCTACAGAGCGTTTATAGAATTACAATTTACCGAGCGCGCTCTGTCTTTAAGATAATAACATCGATCTTCCAGCCTGACATATTTCCCCGACGTATATGATTCACCGTAATAGCCTCCACCATCTTACAAACTATATCGTCCCTCGCATCCAGAACTAACAATCTCCAGCTTACCATCGACAAACGAAAATGACGCATCTTTTCAAAAAGCGAGCACTCGAAGCGTCAAGGTCCCCGCGCACACCTCTCCAGATTTTTCGCACTGTCCCAAGCATAAAGAAGCAGTTGAACGGCAGTCGATCGCGGGCGGGCAACATAATGGGCCCCGATGGGATCGTTAACTCTCCGGCGCGTTCGAAGATTCGTTCCGGCGATCCTCCTCTCGTCCCCGTCTCTCTCTCTCTCTTCCTCCAAGCAATATCCGCGAGAGATCGTGGCGCACGAAGAAGCAGCCCATGTATCTCTCCGCTCTTGGAGAATGCGGGTCCCTGTCGGCCCTGGCTCCACTATCCCCCCCACCTCCTGCATCATCTCTTCGTCCAGGCTATCTTCATTTGCGCGCTGCATATCCGCGCGCGCGCGGGCTTATTGAAAAAAAGCCGCGGAGAGCCTCGAGGAAAATCGCGCGCGAGCCGGATGTTATTTATGATGAATAATTTTTAATTTCGCGCGCGCCGGCCGCGTGCATAATTACTCTTAGCCGAGAGCGAGCCAGGCGCCCCGCGAGGGAATTAAGTGGCCTTTTTCGATTTCGCGCGCCGTGTGGGAGGTTTTGAGAAATGGGCTCGCTGGCTTCTATGATTAGGCACGATGCGTTTGTCATCGTTACGGCGATTGGAAATCCGCGAGTGTGTGTGTGCAGACGGGGGAGAGAGAGAGAGGTGCTTTAGGCCGGAGAGTCGGGTTTTTTTCAATTAATCTAAACACCGTAATGCCAATTTGTTCAAAGTGTTTCAAATGAGCCGGCAGTCGGGATTTATGCGAGCCCGGCGAGTTTTTAAGGGCGCGATTCGTCATGAATTAGCCGGCTATCGGGAACCTAAATTAAAGGCATCTGTAAGTGCCGCGCGTTCACCTCGGCTTTAATAATGCCTATAGACGCTGCGGAGCGTAGGCAGTGAGTAACACGGTTCTTTCCAATCGAATCTCGATTCTCATTCGGAAAAGAAACTTGTAAAAAGCAGTAATTAAAAAAAAAGTAACTCGAGACCTTGAAGTCCGCACCGAGCGTATATACGTAAGAACCCAAGGTGCAAAAAACACACTTGAGCAAAAAAAAGCGAAAAGAAACTCGAACTCTCGCTTTCGCCGTCATCGAGCGAGCCAAAGAGAGAAGGAGGCGAGGAAAAGCAAAATCACGGCCGAGGCGGCGTAGGCGCGCGACAGATTTTCCAAGTGTCAGGAAACACTTTAATGAAAACTTCTCGAGAGCCTTTGGAGGAGCGAGCGGCCGAGAGCGTATATAGCGGAATCGTCGCACGTACGAGCGTCTACATAAGAGCCGAAAAAGAGAGAATGAGAAAATAAGAGCAGAGAGAGGTAAAAAAAGAGAGCAGAAGGGGGAGGTAGATAGAGAGGAGGAATCTCGCGCGGAAGAAGTTCGGCGGGATATAGGAGAGGAGAAAATATTTACGCAGGACGAGGCGGCAGCAGCGAGAGGAAGGGAAAAAGAAAGACGGGAGCGTTAGGTCCCAGCAGAAAACTCGTTCTCTCTTTCTCTCTCCGCTCGCCCGTTTCTTTTATCTCGCAAACCGCAACGCCGAAAGGCTTTTAGGGGACCGACGTCTCGTGGTATGTCATTGATATACAGCCCCGGCTGCTGCTGCTGCAGGCGCTCTCGTGAGCGAGAGAGAGAGAAAGAGACTGCTCTGCCCCAGCGGGAGCGAGCGAACGCTAAAAAGTACACTATGAACGCTAACGAATCCTCGGGGAATACGCCGATGGTCCAACTATACTGCAGTGGAGCTGCAACAGGCCCCGGCGCTTTTCACAGGGGGGGGACGCCTTTCTCTCTCTCTCTCGGTTTTGCTTTTCCAACGCGTATATATATACACAGAGACACAGAGAGAAAGAGAGGGGGGCAAGCAGCGCGGGAATCGCCCCATAGAAATGCTAATGACGCGACACTAGAAGCCAACGGGCCATCGGTTGGTGTTTCGGATTTGAGCGACTCCGCACGCGCCCGCTCGTATATATACATTTGTCGTCTTGCGCCTATCACTTACACATCTCCCCCTCGCCTCTATTTTTCCCCGTACGAGCATTGTGCGGGTGAGCCGAAAATCGCGCGCGACTAATCTCCGTGCCGAAGGCGATTAAGATTCTCACGCTAGTGGCTCGATTCGCGCGAGCGGCTCGATATTATGATTTATTCGACTGCGCCGCTAGGCCGGCTGTATATACGTGTGTGTTTGCGCACCGGGTCTATATGTACGCCGCTGATCTATATACGTCGCCTGTTGACGTTGCAGCGCGGAACTAAACCGATTAGGCGGCAAGCGGAGCTGCAGCCGTGTTTGCCGATTTTCGGGATGGAAAAAACGTGTAGCGACGATGTGGACTTTCACACGCGGACGCTTTTGTCTGCTGTGCGATATCGCGATTTCGCGCGTGCGAGCTTGTTTTTTTTTGGTGGGGTGGTTTTTAACGTTTCGGGTTTAATGAAGGTCCGAGAGTCAACAGGCGCGGGAGGTTGGATTTTCTTTGATGCTCGGGCGTTTGGTGTTTTTTACTGCGATTTGATTGGGGAGTGTTTTAGGGTAATGAGGTGGGAGAGAGCTTTTTTGATGGTTAATGGCGTTCGTGTGTTTAGAGGTAAATATTTGGGTGTCCCGGGGATATTTAACTTTTTTTAGCACAGTCAGTTTCAAACAGTCGTTTAGCTTTAGAATCAATGAATTCCGCGTTTAAAACGAAATATATCCTAATTTACCCAACAGTTATGTATGTATGATGTAATAAACATTTCTTATTTAAAATCATCAATGTTTACGCCATCCCTCAGAATTACTCGTTACGTGTTCATCCACCCATACTCGAACGCATTTCCTGTTCTAATCAAGGAAGTATTAACGAGCTTTCGCGACAAAAATAGCCACCACCGATCGGCAAACGCGCACTCGCGCCTACGATCCATCGGGCGCTAGTTTACCGATCGTTAAAGTCACTTTACACGCCATTTGGCCTTCCATTAAACATTCATACAGCTATCATTTCATTTTCAGCGATAATGGCAAACGGGCTAATTACCGCATTCGTCGCGAGCGAATAGCCGACCTAATTGCGCGCTTTATTGGAGCGAGTATTATACGCCGATATTCCAGCTCTCTCTCTCGCTCCGCGAGCAATAAAACAAAGAGAGCCAAACACAGGCGCGCGCGCACTTATCAATCGGCAATTAGCGCTTGGCCGGCGATAATCCTAAAAACGTCGGGGGGCTACCTGCGCGCGGCCCGGAATCGAACGGGGATAGAGACACGCATATATACGAGGCCGTAAATTAAGACGATTACCAGGTAAATTCAATCGTCATTAGCTCTCTCGAGGAACTCGCGTTTATACACACGGCTGCGTTATGTATACACGTACATATAGGCGAAGTAGGTGTGCTGGCCGCGCGGCGCCACCTCGAGATGTTATCGGCGCCGAGCCGAGACAGCTTACGACACGCCCGAGCAGTCGTCGATCTGCGATCTCGGAATTTCTAGCCGCGAGTTTCGCTACCGCGCGCAGCCGAGCAATGATTTACACGCGGTCCCCGAGCTCGCGCGGGTAATTGAGCTTCCCCTACTACTGCCGTAGAAGAAGTTTAACTTTTCGCGCTGCTGCGGCTGTGTGTATGCATATGGCGAGAAACGCCCGGGTGGGAATCGTTGTTTTACACAATGCTGGCTTATCGCGGCTCTGTTTACTGCTGTTGGTGCGCTTGTTGTTGTTGTGGTGTGCGGATAGTTGGGAGTAGAGTGTTGGGAGCGTTTTTCGCTGTCGGCGGGTTCTGGACTGGGTATTTTCTTATCGACGATCTTAATTGATGCACGTACGGGATTGGGAGACGCTGAATTGCTAAGGATTAAGTGCATGTTTAAGGGCTTTTCGGTTGCGTTAGTGTTGTGCTTTGATTTGAGTTTTTCGTGGGAATTGGAAATGTATTGACTACTTTTTAATGGTTGCTTATCAATGATTTTGATTTCTAGATTGAAGCTTATAACATCAATTTTCCCAGAATCTCGAATAGAAAATTAGTTAGGCATAATCATTAAAATTTTGCATAATCAGGGTCCAATAAAGAGCTAACGAACACTTAAAATTAAGCAACCTTGTTAAACTCTAATCACCACCTATACATAATTTTCCAATTACAACCACGCAAAAAATCACGATTCGCTGCACACCGAGCTACCGATCCCAACCGAAGGTCACCCAAAAAAAGAATGAAATCAGCCTTTAGCTATCAATTTCAATTAAGCAGCCAGCCGCATTCCCGGGCGTATTCCGCATCGGTTGCAACAATAAACGCAAGTCATCGTTCTCCTTTTCAAGCTCGCTCTCCGCTATGCGCTCCCAGCACTAAACTAACTCTCCCCCCGCGCGGCCAGCGCTCTGTCGCATGCTTGCGCAGCACATCATTAGCATTAGAAAGCCCAGACGACTACGTCGGGTTCGCACGCCTATATATATACATACATACATACACACTGGGCTCTCGCAAAATCCTACACCTTCTCGAATTGCAATTCAACGTGTCTGCTGCAGCAGCCCGTATATAGCGCCGCGGCAGAGTTCGTATTATAAAGAGAAATCTTTGCCCTAGCGCGACAATGAACGGACCTGTCTCCGCCCGAACGTCCGAAGAAAGAGTATATACCTACACAGAGCGAAAGGAATCGAAGAAAGAGCAGACACCGCGTCTGCAAGCGTATATATACCTACACCGGAGAGGACCGGTCAGCTGGCGGAGCCCCGCGGGAGAAAGATTCAGGAGACGGCTTCCTGCCCGCGAGCCCGCGGCTTTTACAGCCTCGTGAGCTCACGGGCTGCTAATGGAATTCGGCTCGGCTCCGCGTGCGCTGCGTGTCGATCGGATGATGTATGGGCCTCCTTTAAACGAGTTCCACGCGCTCGGCTCTATTTTCTCAATTATACTCGGCGCGCGAGCGGCTTTCTCGAAACAATTTAATATAACTCAATTATTCCGACACTGCCGCCGCGCGTTATTTAATGACGCTCGCGAGGGAACGTTATCTATACGTCTGATCATGCCTCGCTGGGGGAAAGTATAGGAAAGAAAGGCAGCATCGCTTGATGTATGTGTACGCGTAGATTGAGGGATCGGCATCAAAGCGTGGATATGTGTATCGCTCGCAGCGAGTGTACCGAGTGCGCGTCAATTAAAATAATCGAGCCCATTCCCTCAATGAAGCCGGGTACAGAAAGAAAAAAAAGAGGGGGGCTATACTCAAACTTAAGGCGGCAGGGGGGAGCGAGCGAAAGTGCATTGATACACACACACACATACACGAGGGGCCGCCGGAAACCGCCATTACCACTATTTTAATGCTTAAGTATTTAAGCGCGCGCGAGAGCTGGGCTCTAGGAAGTGGGCGTACGCAGAAGGGGTGCCACTGCGCACTCCACTATTCAATGAAGGACCTTAAACGACCTCCATCCAGCTCTGTCCCGCTTGTGTGTATGTATGGAGCCTGGCTCCTTCGTGTACAGTGGCAGATGTGCAGTGCGTAATTGTGCAACGCGGCCTCTAGAAAATTACCCTCTCGAGAGAGCGCGTGTTGTGCGAAATGTCTCCTTTTTCTCTCTTGGCCGTGCTTGTAGCCAAGTACGCATCGAGAGCGGCTTTTTGTTCTAGCCCGGCTTTCTTCGAAGGAGGTCCATTATGAGCGCCTGCTCCGCGAGATGGTTTCTGCTCTTGGGACGTTTTCATCGCGGCGATTATTAAGGAATTCTCAAAGAGTGCCGGAGAGTTATGCGGCTACTTGAGCTGCTTGCTTTTGGATGTTTGAGACGATTTGCTTTGTGGGTTTAATAAGTCATTTTACTGGATTTTGTGGACTTTGTTGGCGAGGTTTGTATAAATGTAATAATAAGAAAAGAGTATTTTGATGTCAATGCGCATTTAAAGCGAGAAATTCTCATGTAAATAACATATACGGCACAGCCTATACTATAGTATAGGAAAATTTTTTCCATGCTTTTTGAATGCAATATCAATTTCGCTTTATGCATTTCAAAAAAGTATCCACCCACCATAAATAACAGCAGCACCATTCAAATCCAAAACGCGAAAAATGTTATCTCCCCTTCATATACCCCTGCAATTTTCATTCGCAACATCACTCAGCCCCATTGAAATCACGTATAAATCCGACAGCTCGCAAAAAGGGCTCCCAACCACGCGCCTAATCAATCCCCCATCTCCCTCCCAGCAACAACGAGATGATCGCATGAACGCAAAACAAGATCCGGCTTGCATAGCTCGCGCAATTAACGGCGATCCTCGTTTAACCCTCTCTCCCCTCCCTATAATCTAATTAACGTCCATCTTTGATTGCTCGCCGGCTATCCACCCTCCGCCGAGTCATCGTTAATCTCAATGCCGGCCAGAATTAGCGCCGGAAGGAGGAAGCTATGGTCACTCCCCTAGATCTATATAAGCTCGCTTTGTCCATCTATTGATATGATACGCCGGGTGACTGCTGCATTCTCCTCGTCCCCGAAGATCAAAGGCGCCTCTTCTACTGTGTGCACGTGGCGCAATCTTCCTGCGGCTCTCTCTCTGGACCCACCCACGCGACGACTGGATGTATATACGCGCATATGCGAGCGCTTTCTCCGTGTTTATCTATGCGCGGGGATGCTATTTGTAATGCGCGCGAGCTGGCTATGTGCGTGCGTCAATATATTGTCCACGTGCTGAATGCGCATGTGTGATGTGTAGGTGTGTATGTATCTAGTATATAGAAACTCGGCCTTGTGCAAGCATAGTCTAATGCGAGCTCGCCTGGTATATATATCCGACGGACTGTGTGGCCCGAATGTGTATACTAGCCCCGGGCGTGCTAATGCGGATTGGTAAAAAATTTATTGGGATAGAGTATCGTTTAACCGATGCGATGCCAAACTAATAATTCACCAAAAGGAAAAATCATCAGGACATCGGCGAAGCCACAACCACCTACATAACGAAAGAAAAAGAGCCGACGCCGCGCTAATACTCCACCAATATTGATACAGCATTACAAACCTCTCCCCGCCGACAAAAACACCCATCCGCTCATTCCCATTTTTCCTCCACCAACCCCCACATGTTTAGTCTAGCGCGCGAGCGCAACAGCCCATCGCCCATCGATACACAGTCCAGCCTCTCCCCGATCTGCACAACGCTCCGGCCGCGGCGTCCGCACTCTCGTAAATAGGGAATATGAAGCGCAGCGCGTGCGCTTCGCCGCCGGCGGCTATGGTTCCGCGGGTCACATCAAAGCCGCGCTGGCGCGCAAATGGACGGATGCTGCTGCGGGGGGCGAGCGCAGACAAAGAGAAGGAAAAAGCCAGACAAGCTCTGCGCGCGCTCCGATATAGAGAAAGAGCGCGCGCGAATGAAAAGTAACGAAGAGAGGAGCGTGCAGGAATAGAAAAGCCCTATATGCTCCTGTCTGCGGCGCTCCTCTTTCTTTTGACGCGCGGTGGAGAGTCAAAGATATTTTAGCCGAGCGCAAGAGTAACGTAATATCCAATCGGCAAGCCAATATCGGCCGGCGCGTGTTGGGTGGGTGTGTGTGGGTGGGAGTCAAAGCCCACTCGATTATGGATGCGACGACGACGACGCGGAGATTAGCCGTTGCCGAGCCTTTGCTGCGCGTTCTGTCTGTCGCTCTGCCACCTTCGTCCTTGGCTTGGGGACAAAAAGAATTCGTCCGCGGGGCGAGTCTGTCTGGATGCTGGGAGCGGTGCTGACTTTGACTGGAGTTCTGGGGTGGGTGTTTGTCTGGCGCCTGGAGCCGCGACTTTCTTGTCTGCGCGGGTGATATTTTTTTCGAAATAATGCTCCGACGGCTTCTTTTTACTGCTTTGTGTGTACAATTACGTATTGTGCGCGTTGGTTAGGAGCGAGAGGAGAGGGAAAGTCTGGCACGACAAAGAGACTTTACCGATCAATTGATAATTCGGGCACAACACAGAGCGGGCCGAGATGGTCGTTGATCCTTACTGTACACGTACATACTCTTTTAAACGCGATCAATCACTCGCGCGTCACTTACTTAGCCAAACTTTAAGTGAGGCTCAATTTGAGCGTTAATTACACTTGATGCGCGCGTAATGGATATACAGCTCGCGCGCGCGCCGGCAAGTTTGAGAAAGCATAACACGAAGCGACATTATTATATGTTTCATTCTGTTATATTTAAGCTCCTTTTACAACACTCACTACTATAATGTAATTCACTTTGAATTCCCTCAACGCTTCAAATTATATGTCGCGCGAGCGCAAAGTTTCCCTCTCCCCTACCTTCCTCGGCAATTTCGTCTTTAACTTCGTAATTTCCAGTCCGTACTAGTCCCCCCCCGTATAAAATAATAGCGTGATAACGAGCCCAATTACGCATCCGTAAATGCGCTGGCTCGCAGACGAAAAAATTTCAATGTCGAGCAAACCGGGACTGGCGTGCGCGCGCGCGCTCGACGCTCCTGCCAAATGGAAATCAACAATATAAAAGCGCGAGCGCGCGGCAGCTGAGCCTGCGTAATTGCCGGGGGCTTTGACAGAGCCGGCGAAATGAGAATTTTAATTCAATTCGATACTTAGCCGTGAGAGAGGGAATTAGCGAGATATGACGTCCATTAAAACTAACACGAGAGCAACGGACTCTCTCTCTCTCTCTCTCTCCTCATCGATAATTTATTTCGCGCTGATTTATGGCGCCGAGCGAGCGAGAGGGAAACTCGCTCGTCGATTATTTATGCGACGCTAAGTGAGCGCTGTCGTATTTTCGCTCGAAAAATTTTCCGCTAGCTCCTCTCGCGAGTTTTTCTCCTTTTTTTTTTCATGCTCGTTTTAATCTAGGCGACAGGGCGACACAGAGACGCGTGCACTGGTTAATTGGCGATTTTGAAATTTTAATGCGTCGCCTTTCTCGCATCGGAAAGTAACAAATAGCTGCTTGACTGCGCCGCGCGATTAGCAGTTAAGATCGGGGCAATAATTCATTATTAGCGGCTCTTTATAGCGACACTTTGATTCGAGCTCGGGAGCCGGCGCAGGTGAGCAGGAAAAATGCAGTCAACGTTGCGCGCCAAATTGTACAAAGTAGCTCGCATTATAAATAACGTTTTTTTTTTCTAGATGTAAAGATAAGATCGAATTCGCCTCGTCGAAGTAATCACTAGTTCAAAGCTGAATAATTTCCAGCTTTAAATACTCGCATTTTTTAACATTCTTTTCCAGCACGTATAAATCCATGGAAAATTTTTATCACGATCCCTTTTTCTCTCTGTTTCAGGTAAGAGCACATAGTTCCAAAGCAAAGAGCGGAGATAACGGCTCGCGCATAAAGTATGCAGTTTCCATTCGTCGTGAGTACGTCAAACAAGATTGCTGAAAAAAATTCAGTTTCCCGTTGCCAGGTTTGCGCTGTCGCGTTTTTTTTTTCCATCGCGAAAATTCCCATGTATTTTCATCGCTTTTCCGCGCCATTATTCAAAACGCGAGCGCAGGGAGCTGCATTCACAAGGTCGGCTTTTAAGACCCATGGGCTCTCCCAATTACGCGCGATTCCCTTTCCTTCTTTATCCCTTATTTTCGTTTTCCTTCTTCCGTGTGTATTTATACGCGAATGCTTGCTCTGCCTTTTGAGGAGGGGTCTTTCAGAGGCTGCAATCACGGGCTTGTCGGTCAATGACTTGTGTAAATTATGGCAATTTTTTTTGGATTATGCGATTTTTTAAAATAATTTTTGTTGTGAATGCCACTGATTAAATTACAAATTATTTGTAATTTTAAATAATAATATCTATATTATATTTATGTTTTATATTATTACGTGCAAATATTATCTTATTAAGCTATTTATATTAACAATAACAAATATCGAAGCGATTATTTCAATTTAGTAGAGAATTTATAGAAATTCATTTTGAAATGCGAATGTATTAAACATACTTATGAGATAATACTACATAAAATAAAAATTTTTACTTTTATACTTCATAACAACCAACGTAGTTCGATATAAAGTTATTATTTGCTATAAAAGCAATACTTTTGACAATTATTAATATAAATAAAGTAAACTTGTCTATAATACGAGATGTTGTAGAACTACCTACATTATGTATCAATTTCTTCTATTATTTGTAATAACTGTCGTTAGTTATTTTCCTAAGTTTATATTTATTTAAATACCGCATATATAGACATCAATATTCCTTTCGCTTTGTTCATATTCTCTTTTAATTATTCATATTTTCTTCTTATTTTATATTTATTTGACGTTTTCACACGCTTTTCAACCGAAGTAAATAAAATTGTTTAAAATGTTACCTAGATCACCACTCATACATTTAGCATACCATACATTACTGGCTTTAAAATATTTTTCCAAATCTAGTTTTTCAAAACCCAGAATCCTCAAAATTACCAACAATTTTCCAAAACCAACAATAATTGCCTCAAAATACTTAACCGCAACGGAACCATACAAAATTCCAAGAATCAGCGTAAGTAAACGCCTTAAACGCAGTCCGACTGGCAGCGTAATGAGCGTCTGGCCGCCTCGCTTTCCATACAAAACTCCGGAGCTCGGGAATTATTCAATTTCGGCGGGAATTATTCAATTATCGAGCCATAAAAAACGGCGAAAAGCACCAATTACACCGACCGCGCGCGAAAACATGGCGGCGCCGGATTCCCCGAAAGGAAGCTGCAGCTCGGAAAGTCTAATTTTCATTTTCCGCGCGCTCATTCGCTTTCATTGGCCAATAACTCGCTCGAATATAAAGCCAACAGCAGCGCGCCGTTTGAGGCTGCGGGAGCGCAAATCGACTTGCTCTGTTTTTGCAGGCAGCGCTGCTTTTCGCGCGCGGCTCGCCGCTAATATTTCCTCTCGCCTCGCCGTTAGTGCACTCTGGGCTCTTTCTCTCTCCCCTCGCGAAACGCGCTCGAAATTCGCTCGGTGAAAAAAGGAGAGTGCTGGAGGGAGCAGAGGAGATGCAGCGTGACTGGCGCGAGGGAGCTGAGTGTTTGAATGAGGCGCGTGGGTGTGCGCGCGAGCAATTTCGTAAATATTTTGGGGAAAGCGGGTTTTGTTGTAAAGCACGTGTTAATGGGTGTGCTGTGTTGTGCTTTTTCTAAATTAATCTGACAATGTTATTTAAGTAGTACTGTAGTAGGTATAATTAAGAAATTAAATCAATATCTTAGCTTTATTCAAGTCAGCTTTAACATCCAGCATGCATATTCATCGCTCGAAAAATGCAATTCATTAATTCCAAGCGGTAGGCTCGCACGTCCCAAGCAATTTATTTGTTATACTTTATCTTGTCGAGTGGTTTTGCCAAATGAAAACGCTCCTCTCTCTCTCACTCCGGCTTAAAGGGCGAAAGAGACGAACGAGCAGCGAACGCCGAGGGGCTACACACGCAGCCATGAAACTAAAAGGGAGGGAGGAAAGCGCGAGAGAGGCGTTAGTCAGCCAAAGGAGTCGAAGAACGCGTGCCAAATGCTTCTCTTAGCGCGACTATCGCGGCTAGAAGGAGAGACTGAGAGAGAGTGACACATAAATTTTCTGACTATGCGTGAACATGGACACGCCGGAATTAATGGGAGCGCGAGCCTCTGAGAGAGAAAGGCCGAGATCTTCGCGCTAATGAACGTATTTATGAAGCTTTCCGGCGAGATGACACCGCACTTAGGAGCAAAAGTTGGCGCGCTTAATGTCGTTATGCGCCGCGGCCGAATCTGTGCCATATTAGCTGCCCCCCGCCCACCCGCGAGAGCAGCCACTTTAGATAAATCTCCGTGCGGCAGGCTCGGCTTTGCTCTGGGTTTTACTCAACTTTACAGATTTTCTGTGTTTGCGCTGGGGGAGACTGCGGATTTTGTTTGTCTTTCGAACTTATACATGGCTTTTGGGTAAGTCGACTGACAACAAAAAAATGGCGCTGACAATAACGGTTTAAGAGTGTAGTAGTGGCGTCTGGGTTTAAACGATGCACCTACAGTTTAAGCTTGAGCTTTTGTTAATTTGTTTACTTGAGTTGTCGATCGTTATCTCGAAGTGTGCTTTAAGCCGGAACTTTTAAAGCGACGCGAAGTCTGTTCGTTTAGAGGTGCGCTGGAATTGAATGTTTTGTTTTTTTGTTTCTTGTGGTAAGAAGACATTTTTATGGCCTTTATACCAACAATGTTATTATGAACAAAATTGTACGCTAAATTTAAGGAAACTGTTTATTAACAAATTCTATCAATAAACAAAATTTTTTTTATTGTAATAAAGTGAATGGCTTCCATTTTCAATTTCTACAACACCGTAATGAAAAACGCAGAAAGATCCTCTGAAAAATCCGTTCACCGCAACATTAAAACCCATCCTCTCACCTCTCTCCCCTCCCCTCCCTCATCTAATTTCTTAAAATGCATACACTATCATCCCCCACTCCAAATCCCAGACGCGGAAGCGCACGTCCGCATGTCTCTCAACTGTCTCTACACACACAGACCACAGACACAGAGCAAAGGGCGGAAGAGAAGGACGGCAAGGCTCGGGCTCCAGGCGACTCGTTATAATTTTTCCCTTCTCTCTATCGCTCGCGAGCGCAAAGCGCAAATAGTCGCTCTCTCTCCGAGACTTACTTCGAGATCGTGATCGGCGTGAAAATCGCGGAGAGCCGCTCGACAAAGCCGCAAGCTTGCGCGCACGAGGGCCCGCGGCGGAAATCGCGCGCGCACGGTTTTACGAGCAAGCGAGTGCAACGACACTATGGGACCGGCTGTGAATAATTGATACGAGATCAGAAATATCGCGCCGGGACCCCGAGAAGCCTAAGGTATATGGCGCAAAAATTAACGCCTGCCGGGGCTGTTGTGTGCTGACGGTTTATTGCACGGTTGTAAATGTGGGACTTAATTGCTGCAGTTTCGGAGGGGGGTATAGTTCGTTCTTTTTTTTTTTTTAAGACAGAGAGGTGTAAGTGGCTGCCGATGATTGGTGCAATTAAGGACGGTCCGAAAGGCCGAATGCGAAATTGCGGGATATTAGTTTTGATTTATCGGCGCGTGAATGGGTTTTTGAATTCGGCTGCTGCGCGGGATGTAATTTTGATATGCGATTGCTATATGCAAGCTTAATGTAACGTTTGAACGGTTACGCGCCCTTGATATCTTAATATGCGCTTCCCTTTTACGAATTTTGATTCTATATTGGAAGCTAGAGGTTATTTAATAGATTTCGGGTTTATGGAATGTTAATCAAAATTTCGAACTGTTAACAGTTCGCCGAACATCAAATCACGCCCGTGGATGTAGTTGTTGGACCTTTATATATGCGATGTGATTATTAAAATATTTGTTTAACTATACAGCAACTATATATTACATAATTTAGGAGATTTGTGTTTACATTAGTTTATTAGCCTGAATATTATAAATTCATGGAACATAAACTGTTAATTAATACATGCCAATTTCCTCCACTCAATAATGAAAGACTAAATAATCACAACAATTCTTCCACACCCACAAAAAAAGACCTAACCCAGATCTCAGTTCATTAATTTTTAAACGCGCCAATTCAGCAGAGCTCGCACTACATACAAACACGAGCAATTTGTTCAGCCGACTCGTTGGAAACGTTCAGTCGTGCTCCAGAAAAGACTCGCTCTCTCCTGTACACACCCTCGCGCGCACACAGAGGAAATCGCTGTACTCACTCCGGCGCGGCGTTAATGAAGAAATTAACCAATTATGCACTATCAACACTCACTACTTAGAGCAATTATACCTCTCGCGCATAGTTCGCAAATAGTTCGCCGCCTGCGCGCTCTCGCATAACACTATATAGGCTGCGCGCGCAGCTCGATGCACAATACAGCTCGCAATTATACGTATTACTCCGGCCCGGAGAATATATACGCGACGTTTTTACGAGGCCGCGGAGAGCGCCGCCCGCGCGCGCGATGTTAATGTAATCCGGCCTAATTAATTACGGCTTTACTTTATGATTCATCGGGCGCTTCTTTTTTCTCGCCTACCCGGGCCGCACTACTGTTCTCTATATATACTCGGCGCGCGCTTAAAGCAGCCGCGCTATACACTCGTCGGCTCGTAAATTCCACGGGGATTTCGTACAATTGGCTTTTAGAACGGAGTAAATCTCGCACGTGTGTGTGCGATCGTGAATGCGCTAGCTAGCCGTCTGTTTTTCCGTAAAAGAGAGAGAGAGAGCGTTTAAACACCGATACAGCCGAGGTCCTTTGAAACCGTGTCTACTTCGCTTAGCCTCGGAACACGCTGGAATTCGCGCGCGCGCGAGCCCGAGAGCTTAAGCGAATTTCCTGTTTTTAGCTGTATACCAGCCTGCGTGACGTATTGCGCCAGAGCTTGAGAACTTCTCTTATTCACGGGGCCGGCTTTTTATTTTCGCCCGCCCGCGGAAAGCTACACGTACGGGCTGGCTTTGACGCAATGGATTCGGAATTCTTTATCCGCAGCACTCTGGATTTATTAAAAGATTTCGGCTGTGAAATGCATGGGGGATTTTTCGTGGATTTTTCGGAAAAAATGGAAGCTTAATTGCCGGTGGATCCGCCGAGCGCTTGTTTTCACGTGAAAGCCATTGTCTTCTTTTGCGGAGCTCGCGGTAGTTTCTATTATTATAAGAAAACGTGTATACTTGTTGAATAAAAGAGAGGAACTAAAATATTGCCTTCCTCATTCCGCAAATGCATCGCTGTTATAAAATTGAAGCGCGCGCCACAAAAGCAGCACGGTCTTAAGACCGCCGGCAAAGAGACGACCAGCCAGCCAGAGTGGGTTTGTTGTAAAAAAGCTCCAGTGGCACAAAAACCTAGAAAGCCCGGGGAGAACAAATGCCGGCGCTCTGTAGACTCGTAGAATTTTAATCTATTATCTCCTGGCCTGTGTTGTCGCCGCCGCCGTCGCTGGGCTCTCTCTTTGTCCGCTAATTCAAACGGCGCTCGCCGAGAGCTCTTTTCTCTCTCTCTCGCTCTATTCCAGTGCTCTACGTTCCGCGAATCTAAAAAAGGCCCGCGCGTGCGCGTGCCATTTTTTTCTCTCTCTTTCTGCGCGTGTTAGAGCTGAGAGAGCGAACTTCATTACGAGCTGGCTTGAATTAAAGGGTCTTTGGCCTTTGGCTTCGCGCAGGAAGTTGACAGTGCTCTGAAAGGAAAATGAGCCGCGGAAATACGTGGAGGAGCTGTGTGCATGCAGCTAGGGCTGTGGGGCTGGAGAGGAGAGTAAAAAAACTAGGTGCTCGGGAAAAGTTGGTTGTATTTACCGGAAATTTACATGTCGTTTTGCCGGTGAGTACCTAGCTGAAAATTTAGCCTTATTGTGAAACACACTCATCTTTAGTATACGCTTGATTAATTAATTTTAATAATCGATCAAAAAATTAGCACTTATTCTGTACTCATTTTCTATACACACAAACCATTTTAACATCCACAAAAACCTCCGACATTCAGTCACCTCCTTCCGCTCCCCCCACGGTAAAACGCATCTCTCAGCCTCGAGAGTGCGACTTTAATATATCTCCCGATCGGGCCGCAAGCTCGCGATATACAGGCTATTACCAGCGAGCCTCGCTGGCGGGGCGGCTGATCAAATTGCCGGTCATTCGTCGAATCGGAAAAGTTCGGTAATCAGGAAAGTTTCGGGACTCCAAGGCTCGCTATCCGTTTTCGCTCTATCTGTAAGTAATGGCCCGATACACGGTAATGGCGCGAACGCGAGCCTGCTGCGCTCGCTCGGCGCAAGCTCTTTGTATGTATGCGCGAGGTATATCCAGAGGACCTTGGCGCGCCTCTGTCTCTGCGTCTTTGTTTCCCGAGCGAGCATCGACCCGAGCTCGATGCTAAAGAACCATTTGTTTCGGATCTTTTTTTGCACGTGCTTCAATGAAACTGTGTGCAATGGAAATGGTAGTGTGTATTAAGATGGGATTTCGGTGTGCTTCTTTTTGAGCAAAAAGTTTGTTCTGGTGAAGGTTGAGTATCAGGTATATTATTGCTGTTAATAAAAACGGAAGAAATGGATAGTCTTTTAAGATTCTTAACAAAGTCAGTTTTTATTCTAAATATTAACTCTGCGAAACTTACAGGTGGTTTTACAGATTGATTTTTTGAGATGTACCTACTTTGAACTTTACTTTTTTATGACTATTGAAATTTAATATAATCAAACTTTGAATGAGTATATCTCAAATAGATGATCGGTAAGACTACTTAAAATTTTACAGAGACAATATTTAAAATGAAAACTTACTCTGTGGAAAGTTTCAAAGGATTATCCAGTACTTTCATTTTTATGAACAACTGTAGCTGATCCATACTTCCGAACTACCATAAGCGAGAAAACGACATTTTCTGAGCTTATTTTTTTCAATTTTTTTATCCGTCACGACTGCAAAAGATTTTTTGTTCACAACAAAATCTCAACGCGAACATGACGAAAAGCGACTTGTTATGATACGCCATTACCATATTTGCAAACTTCGCCCGACCCAAACCCCATTACATAAAAGATAAAACGCCGCTGGATTACGCTCACTTTTCTCGGCACGCTCGCCAGCGCCAATAATAACCCGGAGCGACTTTCCGCGTGAAAAATGTCAAATATTAATGAGTGATCGATCGCTTCCTCGTACACGGCCATAACCAACTCCTGGCGCAATTCTTATCTCGCGCCCGTAATTTTTTAGCCGGCAAACCACCTCCTCGTAACTAGCCCTTCCAGCTCCCGCTTTTTCATGCCCCGGATAAACCGGCGCTCTCTCGAATTTCCGCTCGATGTGACTAATTAACGGAGCGTAAAGCGAATCTCTCAAAGCGGACGATCCTCCTGGATCGTCCGATAAAATTAATTTCAGAAATATAACTTTTCCTCTCCGCCGCGATATTCTTCGAGACTTATCGAATCGGCCGGAGAGCGCGATTTTTTCCTCCCCCGCCGCTGCTCCCGAACTCTCGAGGAATTCCTTATATAAACCTAATTCCTAGAGCTAAGTTTTTCCTCTCCTCCGTCTCTCTTTTTCTCTTTCACGCACGGTTAAACTCGAGGAGCCGGGGGAAGCTCGGCCCTCGGCGCCGAAGTTAACTTTAATCAAATATCAAACGGTCGCTCTCTCGCGCTGCAAAGAAAGAGACGGCAGCTCGGCTTTTTCACGCAGACGCGATGATGGCTCTTGCTGTGGGGCAACAGTTTAGTTTCGAGGGTCACTGCACTCGAGCAATTTTCCGACTACGCTTCCCCCCCTATACACAGCCCTGACTTTTCCTCCTCCTTCTCGAGAGCCGCGAGCGATCGAGCTTTCCTTCTCCCCCCGTCGCGTTCATTTCTCCTTCGTCTTTTGCGCCCGGAAAAGCTGCGGACCCTCTAGGCTCGAGTTCTCGGGGGACGAGCCGAGCTTTTCCGATAATTTCGCCCTTTGCGCTTGTCGCCCCTGATAAACTCGCGGCCGAGGGATCCTTTATTTTTCCTTATCGAGGGCTGCGAGCTTTTCTTAAAATCTCACGGGGGCTCGGGGGTAAGTTTCGAGGAGAGAACTGATTTTGACTGCGAGGGGCGCACGAAGTTTTCCGATGTTTTCTTTATTGCGGCAATAATGTTTTAAGAAGGGGGCGATCGACTTTTCCAGCAACTTTTTGTATTTAACTTTTTCGAGAGCTGACGTCTGAGACTTTATTCATGCGTTTTATTTTAAAGAATGCTGTGTCTTTAATTACGAGCGGCACAATGTAATCGAATAAGAACGTTCTTATCTGCTTAAATTTCATAAAAAAAGGGGGCTTAGCATCAGAAAGCTCGTTAGAGTCACTCAGAACACATCCACAAAACTACACGTCAGAATCGCGATAATAACACCCTCGCCACTCCACCCGAAAAACCTACCCAATAATTCCATTAATCATTACAATTAGCGAGATCCACTCAAAAGGATAAGCTCTCGGGGGGCCCACATACATCTCCCAAGCTCATACATATCTCGACATCCAACGTCGAATCCGTCCTCGTAGGGGAGAGAGCAACTCAGCGAAAACAAGCCGCGGTCGTATACATACCCAGAGCGAAAATCGTCTCCCCCTCATTATCATCTGCAACTCGATTCCAGAGCAACCCCCGAAGATTCAATTCCTCCGCGTTTATAGGCCGACTGACTTCCTCTCTGGCGTGCGCCTGCGCATAAGATGAAAAGAGAGCGAAATTCGATTAGGATCTTGGCCGAAGGGCTGCCTCCTCTCGCTTACGCGTCCCATAAGTGGATTAAAGCTGGCCCCCCACTCCTCCGCGTATGTATACACGTACATGCGCGCGAGCGCGCGTTTGATCTGCAAAATGGGAGCCAGGGTATATAGACGCGCGCGCAGCAGAGGCGTACGGAGATCGTAGGGCCGAGATTACGTCGCTCGCGTCGTCGGCCTACCTAAACTTTTCTCCTTCGCCTCCTTTCACTGCTCGCTTCCGCGCGCGGAGAGGCTGCCGTTTGATCTCGCTTCGAGATATCGGCTCTCGTTTTGTCCCGGCGCTACTGCAGAAAAAGAATGCGCCAACGAGAGCCGGGAATGCAGTAGCTGCGCGCGCGCGCGCGCTCGGCTCAAAGGAAATAAGGAGATTCCGAGAAGGAAAGGTGGGGCAAGGGGGATTATGGGTTGAGGTGGAGAGGAGAGAGAGGGAGCTGATTGTGGATCGGTTGGAGACGACTGATTTTGACGTCGATATGCTGGACAATGCCAAATTAGCCGGGTTTTCTTTCGGGTAATTGAGTCGACGACGTGTTCATGGGGTATTATGTAGTTTTTGGAGGATGGTGGGTTATCTAGATGGGTACGTAGGTGAGTCATGAGTACTTGATGGTGTGTGAGGATGCATTCGTGTGTAGTTGAGCTTGCTGATGGTTTCGTATGTAAATCTACGGACTGGAATTGTAATTCTTTTTGAATGCGTTTTCTTTCGCCTAGACGCATTTGATTATACATTGTCGCATTCGCTTGTAAACGATAAGATCCTTTAGAAAACGAGCATTGTAATACCAGGATGATCAGGCAAATTATATTCTCCAATTCTAGTAGCGATTCATGCCAGAAGAAAAAAAGAAGACGCACCCAAGAGGAAAACCAAATAAAAGAAGACTCTCTCATGCGCGCAACAAAAATACATACATATCCGAACAAGCCATCACGCAACAAAAGAAAGCGCGCAAAGGAAGAAAGCACAAAAGTGCATGCAGAATTACCCGAACGAGAAAGACAGCAGTGCAGCATAAAGAAGAAGAAAAAAACGAAGAAGCAGCAAAGATCGGTCCTCGCGATTCGCCGGCGCTCGCGCATTTGTATTTGCGCCGCATTAGGAATCGCCGACTTCCTGGGGCCGCGCGATGCGTCCCCTGACCTGGAATAAGATGAAAGACCCCCGATATACAGAGCCTAGCCTTTGCCGCCGCTTCTTCTCTCGAAGCTACGCACGCGGCGTCTGCTTTCTTTCGTTTTGCTATCTTTTCTGCTCGCCGGGGCTCGGGCTTTTTTTTCTACGCCCCTGGAAAGTTGCCTGCAGCCCCGCGGCAATGAAGCTGTTTATTCTGGCTGCCGGTTTTCTGGAATTCCAGCTGCCGGAGATTCGCTTCGTTAGATTGTTTATTTACGGCGAGATCGGAGATCGATTTGACAGCTGGTATGGGCTAGTCGGCTTTTTTAATGGAGATTGTTTCTACGTACGCTGGATAATTGAAGGTAGAAAGTAACGGCAAATACATAGGAATTCACGTAATTATACAAACACTAGCCAAGCCAAAAGTTTAAAGTACATTTCTATTAGCTTTCTCTTATCTAACTTCATCCCGGGCGAAATCTCCAGACGACCCCGGCGGCGTGGCGAGAGAAAAAACAAGCCCGCGGTATTGGCTCGAAAATTGAGAGCCCCTGGACCCAGCGTGTGCGTGTGTCTGTGCGTCTCGAGCTCGCTTCGTGTATACACGTCGCAGTAAAGGAGAAAAAGTCTGCCCTTCTATTCACGAGGGCACATTTCCTCCTACTTTTCGTCCTTGTTTTCCTTCCTCGTTTCTCGCTCTTTCGCTCTCCCTTGAAAAGGACGCGCCTGTTTTTTTTCTCTCCGGTGTATATATAGATATATGTAGAGGGCTGAACCCTAAACCAACGAAGCCCTCCAGGATCGAAAGCTCGCCCCGTATGCTCGCCTTACTTTCTGCCTCCTCTTTCGTGCGGTATAAGCCAACGAAATTATTCGCACCTTTGCCTCCTTCTTATCGGGCCCGGAGCTATTGTTGCGTCTGCGATGCGCACTTTATGTCTTGATAAGAATAATACGCTTTTCGCGGGGCTTTTCGCCCCCTGGCGTTCATAAATTTTAATATAGATATGGAAAATATTTTTTAAATAATAGAGGTTATTTTGGGAAAGGTGAAATTGATTTTTCTTGAACTTACTCGAGAATAATGCTTGTGAAATACAAGATGTCATAAAACAGGCAAATATGTGCCAAGATAGAACATCTTAACGAGCTTTAAAACGGACGTACCCATCGTAAAACTATACACTCAAAAAAAATCAAAATCCACTCATCTAATCACTCAGACAATACCCCTTACGCTTTAAAAATAAAGAATTAATCCATCAATTGGCGAGCTTTAGGTGTGACCAGAGCCGCTCAGAAGCACCAGCAGCAGCTAGTGAAAATTTATAGCTAGGCGCGCGAGTATACCCCGGCAAGAAGCGTAATCTGGTCCAATCTCTCAGCAGTAACGTAGAGCCGCAATAACCACTCGTCGGGCTGGCAAACGTATAATTGACTTTATATTGAATCGTATAAATAATGGCATTAGCCGAGAGTATACCAAACGATGGATACAGAACAAGAAGAAGAGAGAGAGGGAACAATGCCAGCCTTCATCTCATTACTCGATAAGTCATTGTTTTGACAGTTTAATCACAGTTTTTCCCCGCTCGTCCGGTCTCTCTCCTAACGCAACATGCGGGCGGCCGCTCGTCTCTCTCTCTATTTCTTCCTCTCTCTCCTCCGCGCGCGATGATAACCATTAAGCGCGCGAGGAAAGGATGCGATATCGCATTACCAAAGCCACCACCACCCTCAGGCCCTTCGATCTAAACTCGTTTGCGTACTGCACGCGAGCCTGTGTATATACATACCGTATATATACCTACAGCTTGCATGTATATAACGGACCTGTACACAGTCCAGCTCGAACGTCTCTCTACATACACCTAAAAGGGAGAGAAGCGTGCGATCTCTCCTTCTCTGTGTCTCTGTGTTTTCCTACGCGCGAAGCTCGAGCACGCGTAACCTTTTGGCTTCTGCACGCAATGTGCCGTTGCTCTTTCTCCGGCGCGGGAGCTGAACCCCGCGCTGATAATATATAAGGAACGCCGCGCGCGAGTCTGTGTATACCGCGCTCTTTGCTGCCGGCGTGTATCAGCGCCGCTCATCTGGCCTCCGCAAGCGCGCCTTTTCTAATTAACAATGTTGCTACAATGTTGGGCTACAATAACGGTGCCTCTCCCGCTTTTCGCGATCGTCTAAACGGAATATTTATTAGCCGAGTTTGATTAACTATAGCGCAGGATTCGTGTATGCAACTGCGGTGTAAATTGTATCGTAAGCTGATTTAGTGTACACGGCCTCCGTTAAGATTGGCCGGTTTCTCATAATTCCGCGCTTCTCGTTTAAACAGAGCCGCAGCCTGCTTCATCACTCGATGAATTATTCAAAAATATCTTGTTTATACCCGCTAAGAAACATACATAAGTGGCTGTTTAGAAGAATTCCCCGGCAGCTCGGAACTACTGCAGCCACTGCTATGCGACACACCCGTATAATCCTCCCCGCAGCGGTCCTAATATTTTCGAGCCCCGGCTACGCCGGCAGCCATCGTCAAATATTCACTGCGCCCCGTGAATGTCCTCTGTCTATAAATAATGTAGCCTCTCCTCTTCCTTAAAAGCCGGTGGGGAGAGCGAAAAAAAAGAAAGGACAGCGAGAGAAAAAAAAGGGAAATCTCCCCTTTGGCTCCCCCCTATTCAGCCGGCATTCTCTACCTTGCTTAGCGTGAAAATGCCCTTACACTCGTACACTAGACGCTTTTCCCAGGTAGACAGCGTATCCATACACACACGCTGAGTGAATGAAGCGCGAGGCTCATCGGGGATTTTGGTCAGCGCAGCTGGGCTCGGCTGGAGTATAGATTTTTCGTCGCGCGCCTGAAAAGCGCCTATTCACGCAACACCTTGTAATCTCGGCCCCTCCTGCAGCCTTGCAGAGTCCCTAAGAAAACGATAGCTATACGTTTTTCTCTCTCTCGCTGCTGCAGCCGCGCCCTCTTGGGGATGACACAAAGCCGCCCGCTGTGTATACGCCAGCTTCCTCTCGCTCGCTCGCTCTTAAACGGATTCTTCCGGTCGACCTGTCGTCCCTCTCGCAGCTTGAGGTGTATATGTATAGGAGATGCTGAATTTTTGGTGGAGTTTCTGGTTTCTTTTTTAGGGGATGACGATCGCTTGGAGTGTGAATGCTGGAGGTATGGCGAATCGGGCGGGATGCGAGGATCATGCGGTTTTCTGTCGTGTGCGAGCGTTCTGATTTTTTTCTTTGTGGGATGCTGGGCTTGTGTGTTGGTTCGTATAGCTGATGTGATAATTGAGGGCGAGCCGTGAAAATCTGGTATTTTATGGCCATTGGAATGTTTCTGAGGGTCTGACTAGTTTGTCTCATTCTGGAACTACGATCTCTTATGTCTAAAAATATATATGACTCGTTAAAAAACTAAGTATCGGTATTGTATCACACATAAAAATCGCACACAATACAGCACGCAACCAAAAGCATCAAGATAACCCCCACTTAAAGCGACATCAATACCTCCCGCGCTCATTAAATCCGTATTTACACAATCGCGCTTTAAAAATCCCCCATCTCTCTCCCAGATAAATTCATTATACACGCGAATATCGAAAGCCAGCCTCGGAGCCGCCGCCAGGCCGTATGATTGCTTCAATTTCTCGCTCGCTCGGGCCCGTAATGATTAAGATTTCCCGGGGCTGAACTCTTCATTACCGCTCGAATCCCGACTCTCTCGGCCAGACACACAGAAACAGCCCTGAGCGTATGCACACACACACACACACAACAAAAGCCGAGAGATGAGGCATCGCGATCGTCTGGCGGCAATAGTTATCGGGCGGAAGTCGTGGACAAGCTCTCTCTGCGGCAGTCACATTCGAAATATCGAAGAGAGGGAGTACAATCAGCGGCACGATTCTGCAGAGGACTATACGCTGCCGGCGGCTTGCGCGCGCGCCTTGACTACAAAGAGAGCTTGAGAGAGAGAGAGCGTTTGTATTTACGGCCTCTTAAAACGAACGCATTTATATATACCCGAGAGCCTGATTATTCCGGCCCGGCGAAATCAATGGAGGAACTGGATTATACTCCCGCGAGCCAAATGCAAAATGAGTGTGCGTCTGTGTTGCTGTAAGCCGGCCGCACACCTTGCGCGCGCTCATCACCTTGCGGCCTTCCTTTTTCTCCTGTTGTGTGTATACGCGCGCCCGCGCCTTTATTCTCTTGATTCTCTTTTCAAACTCGGGCTGTGTAAGACTCGGCGTTTGGTTCGAGTTGTTGCTGGCTCCTTGAAATTTTTGACCCGAGGATCGTAACGGCGATGTTGGGGGCACGTGGTGTATGGCTGGGTTGCGAGACGGTTAATGTTGGTTTCGAACGGTGTTTCTGTATAAAGGCATTCTTGAGGAGTGCTGCGAGAAGCTAAAGTCTGCGCTTTGATTTTTTACATGAAATATAGTGTTTTTGGATTAATTTATTTTTGATTACTAGAATTTAGATTTGAAATGCATACATGTTGCTAAATTCACATTAATTCAATAATTCGTTTCTGTCTTCTTCCTTTGACTGAGCATCATTTTTATTGCTATTTATGGCTCCTAATGCATCCAATATGCATAAATGAAAAAGATGCATCCATTGAGCGAAAATAAAAACATTCTTTTTTTACCGCTCGCAGCAACACACAATCCACTGTTTTGTCAGCTGCATAGAAAAAAAGTATCCATTAGTCCCAGAGCCACCCAGCGCTTCTTTTTCCCTCGCCCATAAACATATCAAAATCTAAATAACGCCCCGTCCGCAAATTAATAACTCGCCCATTCCCATACTCCACATATCCCTCTCTTTTCGCTCCTTTCATCTCCCTCTAACACCGGCCTCACCTGGCTGCTTCTATTTTCTCTCCTCCTTCGCTCTCTCTCTCTCTCTCTCTCTCTCGCCTCTCCCCCGTCTCCTTAGCGTTTTACAATGCTCGCCTAACTACATTATTCGCCGCGAAGTGTGTAAGAGAGCGCCCGGAGAATGCTCTTCATTACTTGGCAGAAAGGCTTGAAGCCTTCATTACGAGGATTAATAGTTCAAGAAGCTACCCGAGGCGCGCCCGGAACGCTCCTCCGACCACCTCTCTCTCTCTCTTCGATCGAGGCATTTATTGGAACGAGCTTGCCTCAAGTATATACAGGACTGTCTCTGACTCTCTGTGTACCAGAGGCGCGATATTTTAAATGTTTCGCTTTTTCAGAGCGACGTAGGTGCTAGAAAAATAACCCGGCGGCGCAAATTAATGAGCCCGGTAATTTCGTTAGGTACAGGAGCAAGAGAGTAGCCGCGATGGCTTATTAAAGGAGGATAGCTCGCCGGGCAAACTTGTTTGCGGCTAATCGCCGGCTATATACCCACGGTAATTAACATCCTGCGTGCTTTCCACTAGCTCTGCGCCTTCGCTAAGGATGTGCACTTACGCTGGACTTTATTTTTTACTTCGCTAGAGTAGGATCGTTTCCAGCGATTATCGCGCGATTTGTCCCCGGCGCCGCGACATTTTTCCCCTGTAATCGTATGTAATTTTATCACCTCGAAATTATTCGATAATAAATTTTTAATGTATCCCACGGCGCGTCGCCGATCGCGCGCCTCTTCATTATGCAGCACTTAAGAGCCTCGCGAAGACGCCTCGAATTAGTCGGCTAGTGAATCTCCTCCCACGCACTAACAGCATCTCTAACTTCCTTATATTACCGCATCATAGTGCCTCAAATTAAAAGCCGGCACGAGCACAGTAGCCTTTCGCACTTTCCGCATCGATATACGACGAGGCATATACCTCAGGGAAAAGCCTTCCGCTCGCGCATTGAAAATCGAAACGTCCAATTAGAAGATCCGCGAGTTCGTTACCAAGCCGGAATAATAGCGACCATGAGGCTCTTTGCCTTCGCCTTGCCTATACATTTACATACATTTATATTCATATCGGGGCCATTACCGTGGACTCGGCGCACTCTCGTTTTTCGTCGCCGCGACGGATCGAGATTGCGAGGGAGAGGCGGATCCGCGAGGTCTATTGAGCTTTGCGAAAGGAGCGCTTCGTGTGATGGGTGCGGATCGGTGATTGTTTCGGTCTTAACGATGGCGTTTGATGTTGGAAATCGGAAGAGATTATGCGTTACGCGTATTGTGTGCGTATGATGTTCAGTTTTGTTAAAATACTTTTTCGTTACTTTGGTTTTCAAACTAACAATAACACGTTAACAACATTTTTTAAATTAAAAATTGGATTACATTTAGACTAGATTCTTAAAGTCCTTTTTTAAAAATAAAAATTTATGTTCTTTCAATTTCTTTCCCCGAAAGTAGTTCGCTAACAAAGAAAGCTTTTAACAAAATAAATCACAGAAAAAAAAAATGAAAAAAGAAAAAGAAAAACTATCCGCAATACTATACACGAACCCAACTCCGCTCGCCTTACCAGAATAACTATCCGACTTTTACTGCACCTCAGGGCGCTCGGGCGCGCGGGGCCAAAGTTCGTCCCCGACGTTTGAGAGCCACTGGGGTCGTATCGCCTATAAGAAACAGCGCTCGGCGCGGCGCGGGGAGAAAACGAGGAGCAATACGAAATCGAAGGTAAAGGGCCGACCCTCGCGGGGAGAAACCTTGTTAGGGAATTATTTGCCGAAACGCCATCGGTCTGATCCGTTTGCGAGTTAGCGTTTCTCTGTCTCCTCCTTTGCGCGCCGAGCAATCGGATATCTCCCTCTTAACGCCCGGGAAAATTCGCCTTCGTATAACCGCGCCATTAAAATGCGTGTGTATATACAGAGTCGCGAAAGCCGATTTTTCCTCTTTCATTCTCGTTGCCCTACCACCGCGGATCTCATTACTAGTAGCTGCCGCGTTGGCAATTATGCACTCGGTCCCTGTTCCTCTTTTAAATAGTTATTAGAGCGCTTTTCAAAGGCGGCGAGAGCGCGCGGTTTTACGTTACAAAAGCTAATTATTCCGCGACGGTAGCGGCGCGCTTTTTTGTATTAGCTCTCATTAAAGGCCCGCTTCGGTCGAAGACAAATACGGGGGATTTAAAATGCGAGGAAAAAAGTACGTTATTCGTGTCTCGCCTGCGCGCGGCTGGATTATACGGGAAGCTTTATTTACAGTGTCGTTCTGTAATTGTTATTTCAATGTTTGAGCAATAGTATGAAAATAAAGCATTAATAAATTTTACCGCATAAAACGAGATAGTATTCAGAAATGAACCATAATCCCAACAATGCGTCACAACACCATCGCCACCTACAAAGCTACAGCATCGCTAACAAAAACGAAAACATCCAGGCGCATAACACACGAGCAATCTCAGAATCGTAGATTCAGATTTCTCAAACATAAAACGCATCCAAGAAGCCCTCCATGAAAGACCTATCGCGTATTCCTAGTACCCCGGCCCGCATTCGTACACATATATAAGTTTAGTCGCGCGAGCCAGCGTCACTACTTCTCGCAAGAGTCAAAGACTAGAGACTCTCGTTCGTTCGCCCGGACAAAGGGGCTTGTTGTGCTCGCTCTTTACCGTCATAGACTACAGAGCTGCTCTGTGTGTATACGTGCGACTGCGAGAGAGAGAGAGAATAGAAAACGATCGCTTTGGTCCACGAAAGAGAGAGAGAGAGGAGAGAGATTTGTGTTCGATGAAGCAAGCTGTCCCCTGGCTTTCGACTGCTCGTTAAGATGGTTTTTTCGTTTCGATGGTGTTTTTTTTGGCTTGCTTCAAGGCTGTGCGGGTTTTTGTAGACGCTGCCTTTGGGATTATTAAATTATGAGAGGTGAGACAATGGAGATCTGGAGCGGGAGATTGGTTATGAGAGAAAGTTGAAGTAACGATTGTAATTATTGATAGTGTCGAGGCCATTAAATTTCATTGGAAAAGCAATGATTATTTCTTTAATTAAAACAGTAGTACTCCAGCCGCCTATCTCCAATTTTTTCATTACAGCCTGTCAAAACAACGCTGCAACGAGAATTTAGAGGAGCGCACGTAATCATTCATTACGAAAGGAAAAAACGCAATCAAACGTAAAGGATAAATAAACCTGCAGCAGCGCCATTTCCAGCGAGCAACTCATAACCTTAGATAAGAAAAATGATGGCATCGTTAACCACAAGCCGCGAGTTATCACCCGACTGTAGCCCAGAAAATAAGTTACGCCGGCAGCTATTCCAGCTTAGAAACTAAAAGAAGAAAAAGCCGCCGAGTCACGTGGAAAAGTTTCGCGTTATTAATGATTTCCAGGGCCGGGGACATTAATACTGCGTTGGCGGAAGGAAGAAAGACGAACGCGCCGGGGGAAGTCAAGAAAGGAAAGAGAGAGAGGGAATCCAGGTGGCGTCAGCGCTAGATAAAGCAATCCCGGCGCGCGCTGCAGCGGCTCTCTAGCGTGGATCGACGATATCGCGGCCACGATCGCGTGTATCACTGTCGGCGATCGTGACTGGTTGCCTGGGCCCGGTTAACGACCCGCTGCTCCCCCGCTCTCTCACTGTGTGTATCGGCTGCGTGTGACCCAATGCACCGAATGTATGTGGTCTAACGAATTCACGCGCGCGCTGAGCCTGTTTATTTACGAGGCGAGAGTGCCTGGGTTTATGATAAGGGCTGGGGTCAGCCTCGAAGACGCTCGTTTTTCATATGGTGCATGAGGTTTACCGTTTTGAGCGAGTTGTTTTCGTACGTGGGTTAGAAGGTGGTGTTTGGGTGATGCGTGGGTGGGGGGAGCTTGAATAAAGATAGGTTAGATGGACTGATAATGAGGTTGCGTAAGGTCTGATGCATTTATGCGCATGATTTGGTGTGCTTAACGAAGAGGAATGAATTTGAGGCGAGCGTTCGTTTTGTTTATAGTCGCTGTATTTGTATTATTTACCGCAATTTCGCTGCCCACGCTGCGGGTAAATTATTTATGTATCGGCCGTCTATTTTGAAAGTCAAGCACTCTGGATTCAACATTCTCCCTGCCACTCATTATTAATCTTACTCCTCTTTCGTAAAAACGCACCTTCAACGGCAAAACACTTTATCAAACGCCTCTTTTTGCACAATTAATACCAACCAATTTGCATATATTCAAAACAGCCGCTCAAACCCAGCCACCCAATGCAATTCGTCGATCCTGCCCGCAGAACAAACCGGCTAATCGAGTATATCAGAGCTCACTCGCTCCGTGTATACACCAGAACGCGGAAACTTACCTCTCTCCGCGTCATCGGCATGAAAGATTCAGCGATCTCCGTCGCCCGCGCGACGGCTCCGCAGCTCTACTCTCTCTCTCTTTCATCGATCCCCAGGCCAGACTTCAAAGTCGCCTGTTGCCGAGCTGGAAGCTACTGCAGAGAGTAGCTCGCCAAAGTAGAGGAGGAGGTGGAAGAAGAAGGGCCAAGTGCGCGTCATAAGTAATGCAGCTCATAATTACCAACTCCATTCACTCGTCTGCTGGCCCGTCTCGGCTGGCCCCTAATTTAACGAGTTTTCCTTTTTCTCTCTCTCTCTCTCTGCAGCGCTGAAAAGAAGCCGCCGCCGGCGGCGGCGTCTCCAGACGCTCCTGAATAAAACACGCGCTGTAAATGCGCGGGCCTAGCGGATGCGCGCGTGTATACGTACCTAGAGGTGTGGCTGTGTGTCTACCTGCACGCAGATGCATATACGAGGACACGCGGATAGTCTCTATGAGAAAACGAAAAGCGAGCGCGCGACTTGAATTTAAACGCCGGGCGCGCGCGCGCGCCTATTTATGGAGGAGAGCCGATGCGCCGGGGCCGATTGTTTGCCGAGCGCGTCGCGCGCACGCAAGAAAGCGTGTCGTCGTGCCGGCCGATACGCGCTACAAGTCTTTCTCTCGCGCGACTGGAGCTTGGAGCCGTGTAACGCGATGTATTGTGCGCTAAGAGAGCGTGTTGACCCTTTTCATTAATGTCATTATCGCGAGGCTGCCCGCCGAGCGTGAGACGCTGAGCAGGTACTTCGTTCCCGTTCCTTCGTTTTGTCAGATTTAGCGTTTAGTGTTTGGTATTCTCTCTTAGCGCTGGGAAATGTGTGAAATGCGTTTTCGAAGGTTGCGGGACTTGTCGTTTTACGCTTTTTTCGCTTCATTGACTAGTCGACGGGCGTTTGACGCAGGCGAGGAGTTTTTCCAATTATTCTAAGTGGCTGGAAAAAATTCTTTCACGCGCGCTGCCTACTTCTCACAGTTTGACTTTATTGTACTCGGGAGAGAATTTGTTACGTACTAAACACGAATATTAAAGGGTGTCACAAAGTAGTATAAAAGCCAACTAGCTACAAATTAAATACAGCCATTCGACAGCTTAATGATCTCCGGAATACAGACAAATAACCAGCATAAACCATTTTAATATTCGCATGTTTGCACATAATTTATCCCCCCCTGAAAAAATGACAAATCCACTCGCGCGATCCAAGTACAAGTTCCCCGAGAGAGCCACTGATTACCCGCTTAATCTCGCGCTTTCCCTTAAAACAAAAATCAGCATGCGATCCGCCGCTGTAACCGTGAATACACTCGCCACGAATAACATCATAATAAATGCTAAATTGCAAATTAGCGCAACAGTAAAAATAATCCCCCCGCAGAAATTGCAGGCATCATTTAAAAGCAGAAATCTCCACATACACACACAGCTAGATCCGCACGTACACGATATTATACTGCACGTATAGCATAGACGCATCCAGCCGCAGTGGGCGCTGATTCCATTTCTTCTGCATGAGCAAAGCCGGCCCTCTCTCTACTCCCAGGATATTCATCGTTCTCGCGATCGCGAGAGAGCCGTTACTCGTTTAGCCGGCCGGGCAGAAAGCGATTAAAGCGATGATTCGCCGTGCCGCGGCGAATGCAAATCGGCGCTCGGCCACTGGCACAGCCTTGGGCGGCTGCGATGACGGACGAACCGGGACATCGCCAGCCGCGCGAGAGCGAGGTCCGAAACTTTGAGGACGGATCGCCGAGTGAGAAATGGCTACTGGCTGCTTGGGATAACGTTTTGGGAGATATTCGCTGGAGGGAGAGGGCCTGCCGGTAGCGACTTGTCGGCGACGAATGAATTTCAGAGCGTCTTTATTAGTTTGAGTTGGGGAATGTAATATTCATCGAGTTTGGAGAGCGGGATTTAAGTTGCGGTAATGAATTTATGACTCGTATGGATTAATGTGATCCAGTTCGCGAGGAATTCCGGATGAGTTATTTTATGGAGTAGCTCTCTCTGGAAATCGAGTTACAAAGTACGTTAGGCTCTTGATATAAACTTGCTATATACACCTCTTTTTTACAGCTCATACAACGCTCCACTTTCAAGTGCCAGCAAATCGTCCCGATAAAATTAACCCGCCGAAAAAAGCCAATCTCGCCGATAAATCAAAACCCGCCGAGCTAATGTACTGCGAAATTCACCCGAAAACTTCCCCTTAAACCCTCCCCAGAAGAGAAAACTTCCGACCCCTGGTCAATCCCCTCCCCCCAAAAAGGGTTGAGCCCACGTAAAAAGCGATAAATTATTCCCATTCCATTAGGCTGAAGTCGCAGGCTGCGCGCACCGTCTGCGGCTCTCAAGAATATCGCTACCGTACCGCGAGAGAAGCGAGCCGAGCGATAAGCCAGCCTGCTCGAGAACAGGTTTGATTGTGGTTAAACAGCGCGATGATATTTCAGATCTCGCGTCCGGGGGCCCGTTTCCTCCTTTTTTCCTCCTCTCCTCCTGCTCGGCTTTCCTCGGAGGCCAGCCCCGGACTGTTTATACGACTGCAGAGACGTTGTAGCCAGGCGAATCAATTATTCAGCCGTAATTCTCGTCTAATGCGGCCGATAAGAGATTTAATTGAGAACGCGCCGAGCGCCTGGTATTAGAGCTGCTCGGCTTTTGATACGATCGCTGGAACGGAGTCATTACGCCGAGTACGATTGCGAGCTTTTTTTTATAATAACGTGGAATCTGTTTAATCGACTGACATTATACGGGCTATCGGATGCGGCGATCTGTTTCTCCTTTATTTTTCCTCTCGTACACGAGTACATTTAAATCCTTTGTAACAACGTGTAACTTCTAACCATTATCCCAAAACGACAATACTTCCGATCGCTATATTTATTCCCTTCTCCCCATCACACAATTTAATATCCCCAAATATCCACACTCCGTCGCTCACATGTGTCTACGGGGCGACAGTGCCGGGGTGGAAGCGCACGTATGGTTTGCTCTGAAAAGATCCTCCTCCCTCGCCGGCGCCTCGTTATCATTCATTCGTCTGGCGTGTACGGCGCTCTCTCTATTTTCCCTCTACTATACTCCGCTAAACGCGCCCGGGGCTGCTCGAATCTGTCGCATTAGCGAGTGTAAACAAAAGAGTCGTGGTAATTAAGCGACGTTCCGCGCGTTTCTCCCCGTGTACGTGTGTATTCGTGAGCGAGGAGAGAGAGAGAGAGAGCTATATACGCTCCCTATAAGGGCCCCGACCTGCATCCATTTTATTATACCCTACGTCGGCGACGATCACGGCTTCGGAATTAATCCTGCAGGCGAATCCGGACGAGAGCGAGAGTTCGACTCTCCTCTCTTGTTTGCGAGAGAGAGAGAGAGAGAGAGCCGATTTCGTGCGAATGGCGAGGAGGGTTTGTTAGAGAGCTGCTGGGTGATGTAATTTCATGTGTCTCGTCGACGTTTTTTTTTTTTTTTTTTTTTTGATGGATTGAACGAAATGTTTGCTGCCGTGTGATTACTTTGAATTATATGAATTATAGGGATTAAGCGTTGCGTGTATTATTTCTTGGATTTCTTTAAACGCGATACATGTTCGATGCTTTTTTGATTGGAAGTGGGTTTTACAATTATTTTTTATATGGTAAATAATGTTATCTATTTTATATTGATAAAATCTTTACCATTTATTTTTGGATAATAATATGGTATGCGAAAGGGCGAAAACTTTCAGCGCATAGACAAGTGGAAATAGCTGTCAGATTCAAATTCGTGAGATAGTGAGATATTTTAAAATACGTCGCTCAAAATGTCAGACACACGTTTTATTCCAAGGGTTAATTAACTGCACGAGATGGCAGTGAATCACTTTTCGTATTACATAAATTTCTGAAATACATTGAAAAACTTTGTTATGACAATAACGCTTTTACAAATGAACATTTTCAAAAATACCGATCTTTCGTTCCTGTTACGGTAAAATTCATTTTATAAACCATATTAAAATTTATCATTTTTATAGTAAGTTTTATTAACGTTACTCAGATAAAACTAACGTATTACAGAAATCGTCAAATTATACAACAGCAATAAAAAACGATAAGAAACGATCATTAACGATTTCTACACGATCCAAATAAAACCTCAAGCACAAAGAATTTCCTCTACATCCATTCCCATGAAAAAAAGAACCTCAAATCTTTACAACTCTTAAAATTCTAAAATTCAAACGACCTCACAACGATCCTCTCACAAACCGAGCGCGTTACCCAGAACCAAGCGGATTTTATCTAACGGTTACTCCACTCGCGCTCGTACATACACACACATACAGAAAATCTCGGAGGAGGCCGCCGCCGCAAAGAAAAAAAAACGAGCTTTGGGGGCGGACTCGAGACCGCAGAGAGAGACAGAGAGAGAGAGCTGAACTCTCGTGCGTATATACACGCACGCGGTGGGAAAAGCGCGCTCCGAATGTAACGCGCACAAAACGATCTATCCTCTCTTATCGCGCTTTAACCGGCGTCTCTTGCTCCTCGTAAAAGTCGCCGTCGGCGCGGGCGTTATGATATTTACGAGGAGCAAAGTGCGTCGACGCCGACGAAATTAAACGACTTTCTCTCGCCGCTTTTACGCGCCCGAGCACGCATAGAGTGTCTCTTCCACCAGCCCGCGTTTCTCTATACACCGCTGCTCTACACGCCCCCGCGCTGGCGTCCATCTTTTTCCTGCTTTTTTGAAGGCCGATGCTTATAGTATAGACCGCGTGGATATCGTGCATTATTAAATGGCCGGCCGGCCCTGGCGCGTCGCCGGGAATTCTTGCCTCGCTGTGTTATTTCTTTTTTTATTTCTTTTCGCCGACGAGACGCCTTGGCGAGGCCGGTTTGCGTGAGCCGTTTAATTAAAAAAGGGAGCTGCGCGTAAGTGGCCTGTGGCCGCTGCGAGTCTGCCTGTATGGAGAGTGTATAGGGCTTTTATTGACCCCAACGCGCGACGCGAAGTATAACCCGGATTTTTCAAGTTGAAAGGACACGGCCGGCTTTCGCTGCCGTATGGAATTTTTCACGGGAAATCTATGGAATGTTTATACGCTTGTGCGAGCTTTAGTTGCGCGTTGACCGAAAATTTTCGGACGTGTGTATATGCGCTATACATGGACTTTTTGCGCTCGGATCGCGAGTGGCTTGATGGATTAATAAAGTATATGCGAGCGAGAGAGAGCGGACGTGTGCGGGTTTATGGCCGAGGAGCTTATATATAGCGGAGTAGTTGCGAAACATTTTTTCCGCGCTGATAAGGTTAATGAGAAATATACGCTTGATAAAATTTTTATCGTAGGATGAAAAATGCGCTCATTCTCGTAAATTAATTCACGAAAATCCGTATACAATGAGGAAATTCTTTCACAGTGAATTAATTTTTTATAGCGTTATTAATGTGCATCTCCCTGGGTATAACGTTATTTTGCCGCAATAATATTTTATATTCAGTTTTTTATTGTTCGCCTTTTAACTTGCGTTAAAAATTAAAAATATTTTTACACTTTTTATACCGAAAAATAATGCAACTTACTAGTAAACCCAAAATCCAATTCCCTGCCCTCACCAAATCTAGCCTCGATCCCCCCAACAAACCATAAACCTATAGTAGAACCAACCACTCGTCAACAACCTCTAGAAATACCCAGCTCCAAAGAAAACGAAATAAAGTAAAAATCACGAAATCGTCACGGCCGAACGACTGCCCGTACACGCACTCCCTAAATCCTTAAAAAAAAAACCGTCCCCCCTCCTCCTCACTATACATACACACTATACCTCGCGTCTCGCAGAGCGCGATCCTCGCGTCAGATACAGGCCGCTCCACGCGAACCTTAAATAAGAAGATACTCAGCCGCGATATACCCTCGGTCTGAGGGTCGAAAAAGCTCGGCCGCTCCACGTAGCCTATCCTCGCGCATAAA
The DNA here is from genome assembly GCA_900480035.1 of Eupelmus urozonus. Taxonomy (NCBI): domain Eukaryota; kingdom Metazoa; phylum Arthropoda; class Insecta; order Hymenoptera; family Eupelmidae; genus Eupelmus; species Eupelmus urozonus. The sequence continues at coordinate 66,374 of UELX01000056.1, read as the reverse complement.
GTGTGTCATGCGTATAGGAAGCCGTATATACCTTCGCCTCGCGGCAATAAAAATGCAAAATATATGACTGAGGCCCTCCGGGCCAACCTAACGCACGCAGCCACGGCGTGCGCACACACCCTCGTAAAGCTCGGGGGTGCCGTGCGTGAGACTGATACCATACAGACACGTGCCTGCGTGTATTCGGACACAAATACACAGTGGGCTTTACGTGTCTGTCTGCTGGGCTGGTGCGAAGCGCGCGTTCGATTGATCCAAGACACAGAGCCGGATTCATTATGGAAGAGGATTTGTCATTTGGCTTGACGGACGGGCCTGGGGAAACAGGCAGTTTAGCCCCGTGATTCCCGGGGAGTCTAATTTTGTTTTTATTTGCAGAGCGGCCTGGAAATTCGTTGTTAAGGGCCGCTCTGTAGAGTGGCCGTTTCGGGGCTTTTAGTGTCAGCGGAATTGGTATTGGACTGGCCGATTTCCGATGAAAATTGGGAGGCCTGGGTTTATTTGGCGTTCGATGGAAATTAATTGGATGTAACAAATTTTATTGGCTTTGCAGGGTACACTTCCTTGAATTGTTGGTTTAATTAATCTTTTTTGCTGTTTAGAAAATCTTGCTTGTGCTATTTAAGCAATGATTTCTTAGAGGCAATTACGCATATGTGGAAAACCGATCACACAAGTCAGTGATTAATGGCTACGCTTCGTTTTCAATTTTTACCGGACGCGTTTTCTCGGAATCGAGGGCATTTGTAAATACCAATGTAACTTCAATAATGCATAATGGATCCGTAATTCCTTCTTTTTTTCCCTTCGAGATAATGAGACGTACGTACGCACGCTGAAAGTACTATTTTACTATAATGACTGGTTATTGTGCGGCATCGTAAGTAATATAGAAGCACGAGCCGCACGGCCGAGCTCGGTGAACGTTTTTTTTTCTTCTCGTTATATTACTCGCGTAATCGATTAATACAGTTACCCACGGCACACATTGTATCAATATTCGATTTTGTGGCTTATGCAAAAATCATTGCGCACTTTTGCCTCCTTGGACTTGCGGTACTTCTGTGCACACACACACACCGCGTATAGAGAAAATAATTTATGGCTGAAACTTTTCCTTTCTAGCGCACTTTCTTTTTCTTGCCTGGGCTTTATAAATATTGGTTAACCGTAATGACCATTGCCGTTCTTTCTAAAGTATTATTTACGTTATACTGTTTCTCCTCGAGCCTTGTGCGTATTTCCTGCACAATTAGTTTTGCGTAAATTAAACCATTATCCATAAATACTCTGCCTTACATAAGTCCAAGTATATTTAATACACAAAATATCGCTAAGCAATCATAAACATTAATTTTATCTCTCCAAACCGTATCATTACAATACCACACAATTAATAAAATCTCCAAAGCGACTTCCCCGGCGCATAACGTTCCAAGCTCGGCCGTAACGTCCCCCGCCTTGTACAAATAGAAGGCACTTATGTCTGCAACCGATAGGGCCTATCGTTTTTTTCACACGCGCCCGCAGCCCGACATACATACGGGCCCTTCCACGCAATCGTTATCTCGCTCAACGATTCCTCTCTCTCTTTCCATCAATATTTCTTCTCTCCTCTCGTTTTCGCCTTAACCAAGCCTATTCCCCCTCTGAAAGCGCGCGGCAGACATGTAGAAGAAGCATTGTGCGCGGGGGTGCGCGCACGTATACGCGTGATATCGCGCCATGGAGAGAGAGAGAGAGTGAAGGGGGAGGCTAGGATCGATGCGAGGGTAGCGAGCTTGCGTATCGAACCAACAGTCGCGAATTTCGCCTGCCGAGACAGAGAGCCGACAGGTGTGTGTATATGCGCAAATTGCGCGACGACTGCTACACCTGATTGGTCGATGACCTCGGAGCGTGTCTGTGTACGCACTTTTGAGGCACGCGTTGTCATTATGGCCTGCGGCTCTGGTTTGGATTTCATAGTTCCATGTGGGTGAAGTATGTGATACTGTGTAAACCGGCGTTTTTTCGTCGTGTGGGGATATTTTTAGGGATGTGAGATTATTTTGGGCTAGTGTGTTTTTGGGGGCTAATAATGGGATGATTTTTTCACGTATTATCGTATAGTGACGCATGCACTAATGAGTATTTTCTTTTCTGTTTCAGGTAAGCTGGATTTTACAAACTTTGCAATAACAGCACTGTGGTAAACTGTAAGTATTTATCATGACGGTCCTCGCTTTTATAAATTGTTTATTTCTTCGGTAATCCGCACTCAAACAGTATTGAATAATAAATTATTTGACGTTCAAACAGCTCGAATCATTCCATATCGCGATCCCCATTATTTAGCGTATTTACTCTCAGCCGTCTCTCAACGCGCAGCCCAGTATCGACAGCCGCTCGCTAAAATTAATTAACCGTCCGTAATATTTTACAATTGATAAATTCATAATTAATCCATCATAAAGCGAGCGCAAACAATTTACAATAAACCAAATACACACACACACACCCGCACACGCACATACACATACACACCCCGCGAATCACAGCCTCTCTCGCAGAGCAAGTATATCACCAGCGCGAAAACATACAAGCAGAGAGAGTATGGAGTCAGCGAAAGCGAGAATGCAGCTGGTATAGGGTAAACATCAAAGAACGAAGAGCGCTCGGCCGATTCTCTCACGATCGGCGAATTTAACAATTACACATACCGGCGCGTCAAAGCCGGCGCACTCGGCCAAAGAGGAGAATGGATTGCACCTCGCGCGACCGAATGCGTCTACACGGACGAATAGAAAAGAGCCGAGAGCGCGAGAGTAGGATTGCATCATAGACAGGCGCCTTATGGTCATAGTAGACTCGAGCGCTAGCCGAGCGTGTATATAGACGGTCTATTGAGCGACCTGGACTCCAGCGCGAGAGTAGTGGTATATAGGCGAGACGGAGGAAAAAAGCGGATTCGCCGTAAATGGAGATTATCATGACCCGGCGCGAGCTAGCGACATGAAAATCCTCGAGAGTGTGTGTGTATCGAGAGAGAAAGAGTCCGGAGACCTGCTTTCGATTTCTACACGCTCCGTGCGCTTTTATGGGAAACTGTAACGATTTCTGCATTTCTTCTCCCTACTTGTGCCTCTTCTTTTTCTGGAATATCAGGGAAAATTAGAAAAGCGAACGACCAGTTTTCCAGGCGCGTGCCTTATGTACACGCGTATTTTTATGACTGGCTATCTAAGGTTGGGGATATAGTCGTGCAAGAAGCTGCGAGAATTATCGATGATCCTTTGGAGGAGGCGCGCGAGTCGAATGATTTAAGGATAGACTTATAGAAGGGAGAGTGAGTTATTCTGCCTGTAATCGCTTTTAATAGCAGCAAAATGAGAGACGCCTTTTGCATTTTAATTTTTTGAGGGACCCGACCGCTCGAGATCCGAGATATTCCTTTTTTGATTTATCGCCGGGGCGATGTGGCGCTGTTAATTGTATTAACGAGATAAGGAGACCTTAAAGGGGGGAGTGGTTTTTAATAGTAGCTTATAAACGTTCTTATCGGTTGTTTATGGATGGATCGAGCGACGCGTTTAGTTTAAAGTGGAACTTTCACTCTAATTCTCTGTTTATTTTGCAGTGGAAAAAGTAAAACCGCTGGCTTTTTGCAATCGAAAGTCTTTGGATTTCTCCTGTTTTGTCAGCCGCGCGTTTAATATATTCTTGCGTTTTAAAATTTCCGCGGCGAAGCTAGAGGTGTATAACCTATACTTTCCGAAGTAATTGGCTTCCCGTATAAAGTTTATGATACAAGAAAATTATTGGGCACGCGAGAGTTTCATTACACTGTCACGATGTTATGTAATTAATGATTTTTATGTCATCATTAGACCATATTTTTAGCCAGCCTTGTGTTCTTCAATTTTTCCGAAAAGCAGCGACGCATAATATACCTGTAATTTATAAACTTAAGGCACCGTAATTTTTCCCATTTAATTCACGCTGATACCTTTAAGTCGCGCTGTTCAAACCTCATAATTAGGGTTGTGTCACCTAACTTACCCAGAGCTCTATTAATATTTTCTCTTAAAAACTCATTTAAATCTTGCTCGCTCTTTAATATAAACGCGCATATTTTATTAAACGCTAAATCTTACATTCATCCAGCAACACCCTGCCTAATTAAACTCCTTACCATTAACATTAAACCCCAGCCATTCCATAAACCCACCCACTCCCAACCGCAAAAAGCCAAAGCATCTAAGCCCCAGCCAGCAGCTGCCTCATCAGAATATCTAGAACACACAGCCCCAGCAAAAAGCTTCAACTCATCTCACCGCCATCATCCACATACAGGTCAGCCGTGAAATCCGCCGCTTTAACACACACAAGTCCGGATTTCGGAGCCAAATGAGCCGTGCGCTGGCGTCTTTGTAATTGCCGTCGCCGCGCATTTAATGACAGGTTGCATCATCGTCAGAGTCGGCGCATTGCCTTTCTCGTGGAGCGCGAATCGAGAGCGAGAGTCGCTGGGACGGCAGAATCCGATATGTATATATATCGGCGGCCGAAGCCGATTATCGGCTTTGCCGCGCTCAATCCTCTTTAAGTTAAAGTTCGGCCGCGGTGGCTTCATTGTTTCGGCGCGGCGAAGTGCACCGGAGGCTCTCCGGGCCTGCTTGATAGGGTTAGCTGGTGAGGAGATCATTCTGACCTAGTGACTGGAAAAAGATGCGATATCGACGCCGGGGCTTGGGCTTTTAGGTTGGAGTGGCTGTTTTTTCTTTTTTTTTGTGGGGTTAATGGACTTTGAGATTGTTTTGTTTTTTACGGATGATTTATTTTTCTGAAAACAATCGCTTTTAAAGACGCTCGATTAGTACAGCATTATTAACAAAAAAACTAAAAATTAATACTTGACGGACTCTGTTAACGAATTTCCTGGCAGAAACACATTTCTCATTCTCAATGCTCCACTCCCTCCCTCAAAGGCTAATTCCGACAATCCTCGGCAAATTCATAAAATTTCCTCAAACAATTTCGTCATAATTCAGTCCGCCCGGCAGCGCGCGCGCCCGTTCACATAACCTCTCTCTATACACTCGCTCTGCTCTTGCTCCGCTAGCGCGCACCGTACGCACAATCGTCTAATTAACGATCCCTTTGATCGTGCTCCTCTCTCCCTCTCTCCTGCCGGCACGCAATCCTCTGACTCGGGCTATATAATTAAGGCCAAATTAGCAAATATTAAATTTGTTTAAAAAGGGGGCAGGAGAGAAGAGGGGGCCGCTCCGCTCTGGCGTAGGGGAAGAGTATAGAGCTCGCTGCAGCAGAGCCGAGATTGAATTCTGGATTTGCCGAATGAGTCAACCTGTGTAAACGGCGCGCCGGCTTTGAAGTTGCATCGCGACCGAGAGTGAGAATATATAGGGAGGATTCCTTGATCTGCGAGAGACTCTTGGCGCTCTGCCTGAGGAACGGGGGGTGCAAATTAAAGGGACACGTGTCCGTAGGCGCGTTGCCCCATGCAGATCGCTCTGGGACACGCGTGCCAAGCGGACAATGGCTCGCGCTGCTCGAGTTCTTGTGACCGCTCGTGCGTTAAATGGGGACTCTGGGGGCCCCCAAGGATATTGGTTTCCTGCTTCCTCGTTAAGAGCCGGCCGGCTTTATTCTTTTGTCGCGCCTGGGTAGGCGTAGTTGGCACTTTTTTTTTTTAATGCCCGAAAGTCTGGTTACGGTGTATGGCGGGAGCTGCGTTCTTTGCGTGATTAAACGGCGGAGAGTGATGTAACGCCTGGGCTTTATTAAAAGTGAGCGGCACGCGCCGAGCGGTGCGCTCTCTGATCGAGATGCAAAAGATGGAGGGTGGGTTTGCTTTGATGCTTTTTTAATATTTTAAATTGTGCGAATGCTTCGTTTTACCAAGTGCTTTCTCCTTTTGCTTCATCCGACATCGAAAAATTAACGAAACGTCCCCTCTCTCACGAAATTTCCCTCGGAATTGCCAGAGCGCTTCCCAAACTTTCCAGACTGCACAATTGCTTGAAAAAAACTTCGCCCCCGCGCAGTCCATTTTCTCACTTCGCTGCAAAAACTTGCACGCGCCTAAACTCCAGCCCGGCAATTTCTCCCGATCCCCAAGTTCAATTGGAGAGCGGCGAAACGCAGCGATAGCATCGGCGGCGTGAAGAAATTAGCAAAACTCTCTACTAACCCTCCTTTTCTTCACCCGGGCAAAAATCACCCGAAGAAGCGAGTTTCACACTCGCCACACAGCGAGAGAGAAAGAGCCGAGCCCGAGTGCACTTATACCTATATACACGCAGCCGGCCGCGTTGAATAAGCACTTCAATCTCTTCTGGACGCTTGAGCCCCAGGAACGCGCGCTCCCGGGACTATACTCGCAGGAATTAGCATTTTCGTGTTTGCGTCTTGTTTCTGACAGCAAGCGCGAAACCATAAAGCAGTCCCTCTTCTCCTCTGCTTTTTTTGCTCGGGCTTTCGTTGTTTTTTTTGGGGGAATGTCTCGTGTATGCGTATACTCGGAGGGCCGTTTCTTTGAAAGCGGAGTTGGGTAATGCTGCGCGCAGAGGTAATTAAGCCGGGCTAATTCCGGCGGTGTTCAATTTGGCGCGGGATGAAATTAAAAAATTATTGTTTGCGTTACGTAAATTGATAATTTCTTTGACGCGCGCGCGACCTTCTACCGATGTGTATGGTGGAGAGGACGTCATGTCAAGCCTGTCTCTGGATTTTATAAAAGTCAATTTACAGTTAACGCCGTTATCTCATTTATCATTTATACACGATTCTATTTTCGCTCAACGTAAAGGATTCACTGAATTTAACTCGATTAAAACTCTGCAATTTTAAAAATAATCTCCAATAATAAGTTCCTCCTTTCAAACCCCGAGAAAATTTATGGAATGATCAATATAAGCGCATCGACTCGTTCAATACGGTTAAGAAAATCAAAAGTCCGCTGCTGTCTTACTGCTCAATGATTATTAATACAATGCTGAGTGGCCCTCGGAAAAGTTTTTCCAGAACGCGCTTAAAGCAGCATCTCGTCCGATAAATAGTAAGTCGACAGTTTTTTCTCTCCCCCCCTCGAAGCCGTATTGTCCGTAAGAGCTTCTTTTTTGCCCGCTCCTCTTTACAACTGCTTCGCTCTCTCGGCGGCTTTAATAACTTACTTTCTTATTATTGCCTCGGACGGGCTTCTTTAATTTACACGGCTCTGTTTTTTCCCATCTCGCTCATTATTTGTCTAATGAATACTAAGAGAGTTTCTCGTTTTTAATTTGCCCCCATCGCTTCCATTGTAATTTGCTCAGAGCTCTCCTCTCGCAAAAAGCCGCCTCTCTCCTCCAGAAGAAAATTCCCCGTAATTCCCTCTTTTCCCCCCTCCTTCCCTCCATCCCAAGTCCGTTACTCCTCATTGGCCGCGTTGATTTCCCGTCGCCGTTTCAACATCTTGTTCAGAGTCGCGATTGTCTTGTTCCACACTCGCTCGCCTTCATCTCCTCGCTTATCTCTCACTCACTCCACGCTTGCGCGCTTTTCGTATTTTCCTCTCGCGCTCGCTCGCTCATGTGTGGGCACAGACGCTCACGTAGGTGTCCACGCGCGCGCGCCGGGACTGGAATAACTCCGGCGCCGAGTTCGGAACAAGGACAGTATGTAAATAAGCGCACGACGCTAGCCCGTGGATATAAGGAGCGAGAGAGGTAAATTAACGCCTGGAATTCACGCTCCTAGAGCTCGGCTTCTAGCGGAATCCTACCGAGTAGTGCTCCTCGGGAATCTTTCGCTGCTGCTGCTGCGCTATCGAGGAAAGTTGATTACAGAGAGCCGCTTGAATACCGCATCGACGCTGAGTTTCCGTTCTCACGCGAGCGAGGCTCGTATACACCGCTGTTTTTTCTTTCGATTTTCACGCTTTTCGCGCTGGACTCGCTTTTTACGATTCTCGAAGCGCGCTGTGAGTACAGCAGAGGCGCTCGATTCTCTCGGTCTCCGAGAGTGATAAGGAAAAATTAGGGCAATGCGTGCCCGCAATGCTCGATCGCTCTGCGTATATAGGTGCACGAGCGCGGACGTGAAATGAAAATACGCGTGTGCAGTTGGGAAAGCCGGATGGAAATTCCTGTCGTTCGGGACGAATTGTCGGAGGGAATTTTTATATTCCCCGAGAGCGATGCATGAATTATTAATAATTCGCTGTAAAATCGCCGGGGCCGCCGGGGGCCGGCTTTATTTATGATTTCGGCGAATATAACCTTCGCCGCTTTTTTCCTCCATTAAAGGCAAATGCGCTGTATTTTGCGAAATTCCGCTTGTTCATTTGTGCCAAACGGACACGCGAATATAACGTAATGCAAAGCGTTTCTGTAAGCGCGTTCATCGTATACGTATACACGCGCGTTATTAACATTTAAATAATTTTTCGCGGAACAGAGCAGCGCTTACATACCGAGAATCATCATTGTATTCTCAATTCCATTTATGCTTAAAGCCCATTTAGCTTTATTTTATCCGAACTACGTCGCCCGATGCAGCCTCATTATGCAACGTACTTTATGCAACGTATCGTCAGGCAGTCCACGTAAAATAACAACTCGCATAAGACATTTAGCAAACTTGTCCCCCCGTACCCGCCTAACAAACTTGGCCAAGATGAATAATGTACGCTCTCGCGCCGAAAGCGCGCTCACGTATTACCCATTCACTTATACCGTTGGCCTCTCCCGCTTCTCCTGCCCGTGTATACGAGCATGCAGAGAGGGAATCGAAAAACAAACGAACGAGAAAACGAGCAGCAAGGAGGATCGAGCGGCAGGAGAGTCGAGAAAAAAAGAGGAACGAGAGGGAGAAGAAAGTGATTATTTCGAGGAATCGGAAGTTGGCCGAGCGCAAGGGGGAGGAGAGGAGCGAAAAGAGAGAGAGAGAAACTCGCCAAGGCCATTCGCGTCTGGGGCACGTACGAGTTGGCCGTAAATTTACGATTTACGGCTATCCGGGCGTCTAACGCGGAATACGAAATGACGCGCCTCCCGTCAGACTTCCATTTAACTTTGGCCAAAGCTCCTCGCAAGCTCGATCGTTTGCGGTTCCTCGCTTTGCGTGCGTGCGCGCACCGATGGAATAACTACCGCGAGCGTCGCGCTCTGTAGGTGCGAGAAACAAAGCGAATGCAGACGCATAACCCGCGAAAGAGAGGACGAAAGGAGGACAGTCGGAGAGGTAAGAAAGAGAGGGATTAGGCATAAGAAAGTTGCGGTGGGGGAATCCACTTTGCGTCGGCAGACGGAAAAAAGTCGTGTGCGTGTGCATCGCGGCTTGGCGCCTGAAGTTGTAATGAAGTTTCGCCGGGGCTTTGTAGCTGCCTCGTGGGTGTGGGGGGCGTTGCGATCGCCGGCTTTTATTTTTCTATTCAAATTTATCTCTGGGCGTAGGCTGACTTTCGAGTTTTCTTCAGAGTGCAGTGTTACGAAGGTACTTGATACGTTTGAAAATAAGCGGTATAGTTTTCTCGAGAATTTTTCGTTATTATAATGCCATTCTGATACTCTCGGCCGGCGGAGGCGTTTTATCATAACAGTACCGAACGTAAAGACGAAGAAACGAGGCAGGACGGAGCGCGCAAGCCCAGAGGCAGCAGACGGAAGCTTTTATTACGCTATATACCGCGAGAGAGCTACGGGAGTCACGATTCTCCGAAAAAGCGGGAGAAAGTATATATAAAAGCAGTCGGCGAACAATAGAGAGAAGCCGCGATCTTATCTCCCTGACGATTCCCTAATTAATTGACTTACCCGAGGACTCGCTCCCAGAAATACAGAGAGAGTACGTTTCGCGAGGGAAAAAAAGCGGTGAGCGTGCACGGGAGCTAGGTATATACGAGGGAAAGCCAGCAGTACGGCAGCAGAGCAAACCGTCGCCGCGACTGGGCAAACAGTGTTCCCATTATAATATCCGTTGTCGATGTGCTCTCTGGGCAAGCGGCCGGACTCGCAGCGAGCACTTAAGCAGAGGGAGTATCGCTTACGTCTCTCGGACTCGCCGTCTCGGCTTCTATATCCTTCGCGTATCGCTTTCACCCGAGCCGCTCTCTCTCTGAAACCTAAGAAGTAGCCGCGGAGCGTCTTATTGTCGCAGTGTAGTTGCGTGAGCGGAGAGAGAGCGAAAGACTGTGGGTGTGGGTTAGCCGAAAGTGGACGGGATGGATACATGTTGAGATGGGAACGTTTCGATGGGTGGTTGAGGATGGGTTGGAGTTGAAGGTGATGGGTTATTAGCGCTGATGGCCTGTTGACGCGGGTTGTTACTTTGCGGTGAAGGTTTTGGAGATTTGGGGAAGGGTGACGGTTTTTTTGGTTGGATAGAGTTTCGGTAGTAGATATCTTAGTCTGTCGTAATTATTGAACAAAAGCACTTTCCAAACTTAAAATTCGTTATTACTAGAATATTACAATTTACTTAACAGAAAATTACGTAAGAACAAGTAGCCCCCTTAGTTGCATCCTAATCCCAGGACTTAATTTTCCAAAACGCATCTCCTCGGGAGATGATTGGGGAAGGAGAGCAGAGCGTAACGGAAAATTTAATCTCCTTAGACAATTTGGGCTCTCTTTTCAATCTCCAGCCTGCAGCATCCCATCCTATCTCCTCCCTTTCTCTCTCTCTCACTCGCTCTCCCAAGTCAAAAGTTGATAACCCCAGGCCCGGAGTCGAGGAGCCGTGAGCGCGATAGCAGAGAGCGGCTCGGCTTGTCGAAAGCTAAGGGCACAACTATCGTTATCCCCATTTCATTAAGACACTCCGAGCATTTCCAATCGGGGATATTCTCTCAGCGCCGAGGGATAAAGGAGCCAGCCGCTGCCGGAAATTCGATGGCGAAAATGTAGGGGACCGATTAATCATAAAATGAAGTGCGCGCGCCTTCGCTTTTTATTCATTCTTTAAGCAATGTTTTCGGCTCCTTTTTTCGCTCCCCTCGCGCTGCTTGCTTTATCTTGTTTTCTGTGTTTTCTACGGCAATGTTTTTATGACTTCTTGAAAAGAATTTACTTTTTCACCTTCTATTGATTGTGCTTCGCTTACTTAATGCGTTCTTAGAAGAATGTATATTTATAAACAATCGATCTTGCGTGAATTTATTTATAGTCACACGACACGAAACCCACGTCTTCCTTTAATTCTCTTACTTCGAAATCGAATCAACCCACGAAGCAAACCGATTCAAATTATGCAAACGTCACCACGTATTTTTCATACCTACACCCCGAAAAACTTTCATACTCACGCGGGCCACGAAATAACAAGCCAAAACAAATAATCCACTTTACCGTGGAGCCCTGAATCTCAAACAGCTGACGACGGCGATGCCGACGCGACACGACATCAATTTACATTATCTAATCACGATACCTCCTCCCCGCAACTTTTTCATTCAGTTTCATTTTTCCCCGTCCTTATTCGATCTACGCCCTCGTATCTCCAGCTCCTCAATATTTTCCCCGCCTCTCTCCGAGCTCGAGGGGCTCGAAGCTTAGCCCGATAAGGCGCTGGCTGCGTGTGCGTGCGCCGCGATGATTAAATTTTCTTTTTCCGCTTGGCCGATTCCGTCGCGTCGCAGCTTGGCTGCCTGCTTCGCGTCTAGATGTATATGTGTGCGTATTGAAAGAATAACGGCGGCGCCGCATCCGAAAGTGAATCCTCGCTGTTTCGTGCGCGCGACTTCGATCGGAGGAAAGGAGAGGATTGGTATTGGGGAAAGAAATATTAGAGCGAGTAGACGTTTTATCGCTACAAGTATGTCTTTTATGCCGGAGAGAGTCGGTAGGAGCGGCGAAGTTCTTTGCCAAGCGGGATGCATAAAGAGTTTTATTATAAATTTGTATGAATGACTCGATTGATTTACGTCTAAGGCCGGATGTGTAAGTGTTTGAATTGATCGGAAGATAAGTTTGGATTTTGCAAATAAAATGTGCGAATGTTCTAACGAGTTTTCAGCCGGTTACTATTCAACAAAGTAAAATTAATCACAGTAAATGTTAAACATATTTTATGGTATATATATCACCCTTGTAAGTCTGTTCAATTTTAATTTCAAATACCTGCATTCTAAGGAAATATTTCCTTTCGATCAGATATTACATTGAAGGATAAATTTGAAAGGCAGTCAATAAAAGTATCCATGCAATAAAAGACTCAAAAATATCAACCTTCTCAACTTTACCACATTCACCTTCCACCCAAAACCGATCTAAAAAAAGCCGCTCTACCAGACTCAAGCTCCACCACCAAAAAAGAACCCGAACAAACCCACTATACACTCGTACACGAAAAGCTGTCGCGCATTGTAAGAGGGCGCCTCGACGCGATTTCGCAGCCTCCCCCGCGAAATAGCTTTTTTTCTCTCTCTCCACCCGCGCATTTCTTTCTTTTTTTTTTTTATATTCCGCGCTCGCTAAACGCGAGCTTCGCACGCGAGCGCGCCGCGCGGGAGAAAGGATAGTTTAGCATAAACGAGGCAACTTTTCTGGGTGCGCGGAGAGACGTCGAGAGCCCCACCGGGATTCGAAAGCCATCCCAGCGCGCGCGCAGCCCGAGCGCGCTACTTATTTCTGCTTCCGCACATAATGCCTCCCCATATCTCACTTTTTTCTTTCTTTCTTTCCTTCTTTCTTTCTTCTTGCCTCTACTTTCCTTTCTTCTTCGGCTTTATTTTTTGGTTTCTTTTTTTTTTTAAGGATCGATTTGCGATGGGAATGTACGATTATTTTTTTACAATAATTTCTTTTTTAATTTGATTTGGTTTAAGTTATTGGCTGCTGTAAAATTTTTACTCATTAAGTAATCCACACTTTTTGTATTGAACGTCAGCAAATGCATTTATATCTTTCGTTAAACGCATAAATAAAAGATTCAAATTAAATTTTAAATCGCTCTCAGTACCTACATTAAACCACCCAATTCTTATTTACCAAAAATAATTCCCCTCAGTTCCCCAAACCGACCACCCAAAATCAATAATCCTTACAACAAATACCCGCGCTCACCCGAACTTCACACCTCCAAGCCCGCCACAGACGTAAAATATACGACGCCCAAGGTGACGCAGCGCAAAGCTCTCGTATAAACATTAAGGTCAACACAGCGAGACAGCCTTTCAGAGCTTCTTATTCCAGCTCCTCGTACCTCATACATAAGACTACCCATCCCCACCCACCCTCACACCCACACACGCACCAGCACCTGCGCTCCATCGTCCATTTCACGGAGCGACGCGCTCGAATGTCTCGCGGAATTATTTCAACCCTCCTCCTCCTCCTCGTTCCGCAGCCTCCCTTATATATATGCGCGAGCGCGTATATGTAGTTTCCAGGGCGCGTGAAGATGCTGCCTCTCTCCGGCGCTGGGAGAACGAAGAGGCGGCAAACTTTCCGAATGAATCGAGGGTGGCGGCGGGGCGCTGCCTGGCGCGCGCGTTCCCGACTATTTCGAGAATTACTTCCTCTTCAATTACCGCGGCGCCTCGCAGCGCCTTTACTTTCTAATTATTTTATGCGTAATTGTTTATTAGGGAATATCTGCGCGCGCGCGAGTCGTTTGAATTTATTTGCAGAAAGCGCGCGCTGAAAGTCAGATTAGCGGAGAGTCTATTTTGGAGAATGCCTGTTTCGCCTGGGGACTGTTTTGAATGTTTGAGAGGTTGGTTTCAAAATACCAGAGTGAGATTTGTTAGAGGTGGTTTGAGTGTCGGAAAAATGTTTGAATAAACGTTTATATCTTACATAATTAAAAGTGCGCGAATGTCTTGATTTTGAAATTACACCTATACGAAAATGTGTGTTATATTGAAGTGGACGTTATTGAAGCCGTGTAAATTACGCGAATCATTCAGCAGGATTTTTAATATATTTCAGCACAAGCGGCCAGCTCTAATGGAGCAATAAACGCAGTGCAAATAAATTTCCTCGAATGCTAGAAACTGACTGCGACGTTTTATTAAGACGTAATTTATATCGGCAACGGAGCCGATATGATTAATTCCGCGGAAAAATACGTGATGTAATAAACAAAGTTTTTACCTCCGCGCAATTCTCCCGTTCGATTTCTCGCTTATCCTACGCTCAGGCTGCGTTCACGCCTCGCTGCATTGAGTGTTTATATATAGAAATAAATCTAATAAAATTGTAAAACAAGATAAACATGCTAATGCCTCCTGACTCACTCGTCCATAGTCCCCACACACATACACAGGTTTACATCAACGCAGCCGTTTCCCTCCGAAGAAAACACCTTTCATTAGTCTCTTTCCCCAGAGCTTACACGAGAGCGAAAAAGGCGTCTCGCAAAAAAAAAGGCAAAGGCGCCGCGAACGCGCGCGCAAGGGCACGAAGAAAAGGAGAACGGCGCGAAAAAAGGCGAGGAAGGCGGGGAGAGAAGAAAACGCCTCCGAAGTCCGACAGGCTCATTAAGGCCTAGCGCGTGGGCTAAGTAAGGTGTGTGAGCGCGCGATTAGCCGAGGCCCGCGCACTCGCGAGTACTACTTAGCGGCAAATAACAGGCCAGCTCTCCTCGGGAACAACAGAAAGACGAAGTATATACGTGGAAGAGCGAGAGGGAAAAACGGACGTGTCGTCGGGTGGTCGGGCGCCTTTAATTTGCGCCGGCTCGTTAAATGGACCGGAAAATCAGCGCTCGCGCTCGCAATAATGGCTTATTAATATCCGACGCGGAGGTCCGCCTACCGGATCGCGCGCGCGCTCGCCGTGTCGAAAGCCAGGACGAGCAGAGCCGAGATGATGAGATTCGCCTTATCTCCTCCGCGGTCTTATAGCCGCTTGTACACACATAGAGGAGAGCGGAGAGCTGTTGCACGACTCCTCGCGCTCTCTGATATCTAGGTTACGGAGATAATAGTACGTCATTTCGTCGCCTACAGCTTTTCTTTCGCGAGAGACGGCCGCGCGCTCTAGCTCGACGTCTTCCGTTTAGCGGTAACACGAGACGGCCGCGGGCCGAGCGAGCTCTGAAAGTGCCCGAGCACGAAGACACTTTTCCGGCTTCGAGCTGCGGCCGAGCTGGCTGCCTGTCTGCCCTGACAATCGATCAATTAAGTACTTTCTTCGGGGCGATCGATGCCGAGCAGCCCGCAGCGTTGGGGGAGATGAGATAATGTAGACGGAAAAGTTTTTACGCCGCGCTTCTCTTCGGGCTTCGGCTGCGCTTGGCTCGCTCGCGCCTGAGAAATTTTCTGTCGAGGTGGTTGGAGATGGTATGGGGGTGATGGATGTTTTTGTCGTTGTAATTAGAGGGGTTTGTTATGATTTAAAATAGTAGTGTTTGGATTTAGATGGTTAACTTTTTTTGAATGGAAAATTTATTTGGCAAGACGAAGTATGATAACAGTTTTTTAGGTTTAATATTTGCAAGTTTATTTCTAAAAGCTGAAAGTTTAATACTTTTGAACCGCTTATATATCTGCTACAATAAAAAGGTCGATCATAAAAAAGACCCTCAATTCACGTATATATAATTCGAAATCATGCAGATGAAAACATTTGTATTTAAATTACGCGAGATAAAAAAGCAGTCATTCCGCGATAAAAAAAAGGCGATATTATAACAAAATGAAACGAATAATTTGACGGTCTATCATATCCTCCGCAGCTAGTTCAATTCCGTCGTTTCGCGCCGCAATTCCATTAAACGTCGACGATAAATTCAGGCGCGCCCAAGATTTATTATCGCGCGGCCACCTACCGCACACCTTCACAACAAAAAAAAAGAAAGGCAAAACTAAATAAAAGCACACACGAGAGAAAAAGCATAACATCGGAACCGCGTAGGAAATAAAGCTAGCTCGCTGAGAACAATAAAAAAGCCGGCGGTAGAAAGGGAGAAAGATAAAAGGCCGACTCGTCTCAGCTAAAACAATTCCGCAGTTTGCATTCGTCGCATAATAAAGGGCTAAATGCTAGCTCTCTCTCTCTCTCTCGCTCGCGCGCAGCGGTTTCCTCCCCCGCGATGTCATTTCGCATGAGGGGTGAGCTGGCGCGTGCGTGCGTGCCTGAGCCGCGGAAAATTAAACTTTCGGCGAGTCTTTAAGAAGGCGAAAGTGACAGTCCAATTTTCTCCAACGAGCCTCCAGACGCTCGTGCAGCGCCGTGGCTCCTCCCACTCCGAGAGCTCGATCTTATTAGAACCTTTAAGAGAGTAAGGCCCTCCTCCTCGTTCCCGTGCCCTTCAGCCTTTTGTTTTATCTTTTATTTTTCTCTTCTTCTTTTTACCCCCGTCCACGGGCTTTTTATAATTCGCCTCGGCCCTGGAATAAATGTAAATTGCTTCTAATCAGATCTTTTGGAATGCTTCCAAAGGGTATAATACTCCGATTTTGCTTTTAATTGAATGGAATCGTGCTCCTTTTTTAGGATGCGGGAGTTGATTGATAGAGGTGAATTAATAAATTAATGCTTGCGAGAGCGTGGATAAACAGAGCGCGTGTTATTACCTGCTAACACTGTTTCCACAAGAGTTTATATTTCATTATTTCCTTTATTACACACGTCGATCCAGCAACTCTAAATTGCGCCGAAAACTCCCCACCCCAAAAAGTCGCGCTCACTCCCCAAGCAACACGTCCCGCCTATATTTTTATTACACTTGTAAGCATACATTCTCATTCTCTTTAATAACAACTAACAGCATAATGCGAGCATACATCCCCAGAACCCAAGAGCGAGCGACCTCCCCCCAAGCCTGCAAGCACACAATTTCCAGGAGAGTGAAAGCAAACACGAAAAGGTTTTCATTGGGATTGCTCGGTGCTCCCCGCTTGCGCGCGCAAAGCGAAATTAAGATAATAATTGCGACGGAGCTTTCTTGCCCACTTGACAGTCACGTTCCGAGTCGGCTGTATATAGATCGGGGCGGTCTTGTATAGCGGTGCCGGCGCACCCCCGGCGACACAAGACGACGGCGCTAAGCTTTATTGCTGGCAAACACAGCGCTCTCTCTCTCTCTCTCTCGCTCGATTGTTAGACTCATAACTCGCAGAGAGCGGGGCCTTTATCCGATGAGTTAACGCGCTAAGGAGTTCGCTCTCGCCCCTCGCGCCGATCTCCTTTTTAACGGTTACAGCGGAGATGTGTCAATTAAGCTTTATTAATTAATCCGAAGGGTTTGTTCGGGCGTGAAAAGTTAATTTCCTTAATGCTTTAATATGGTCGGTCGTGGGTGTGTTGTTGGAATTAACACGTTCGTGTAAAACTTTTTGTTTATTACTAAAGCTATAGTAATTATTTGAAACATATTCCATACTATCAAATCAGTTTCCCTCACTTCTTTCATCATCCCACACCCAATTTTCCAAGCCAGCAGCGTCCACATCCTTGACCATTTCCCCACACAACCGAACCTTGCCCAGCACCCAGAACGAAAGCCACGCCGGAAAAGCCTGACAAAGGGAGCCCGGAAAATATCTTGATTTTGAAAAATCACGTCGAGCTTGCGACGGTTAAACGAGCTCGATAAACCCAAGCCCTGGCCGACTCTATACCCTCCCAGGAGAGTCCCAGCACATCAGCTCCTCCTTGCGCCTCCATCCCTCTTCCCAAGTCGATTGCCTCCGGTGCGATCCGAGGGTGGCCAGAGAGAGCAAGTTTCGGAGCTTGCGCGTCGCCCTCGTCGCGAGTAATGATTTTCGAGATTCTAATCTCGACGGCCCGCTTCTCGTTTAGACGCGACGCCTCGGCCCCTATATATAGGCTAGGGCGAATATCTCTCCCGCAGAGAGAGAGCGAGGGCTAACCGCGCGGCTTTCATTAGGGCACTAATGACGCGAGCGGAGGGCTGACCTGGAGTCGTCCTCGCGAGGGAGCTTGCAGAGTGATAAGGAAGCTGGAGGATTTATCTGCGCTCCTCCCTCGTCGTTTTTTCTTCTGCGTATACCCCAGTGCTTGAGGTGGGGCGAGATTACGACTGTATTGGGCTTTGATTAAGGGGATGAAAAGATTCCGCGCTTGTTTCGTCGTTTTTCAGGCTCCTGGGTCTGTTTTTTTTTTGTGTGGGTTGGTTGCTTCTTCGGTCTTTCTTAGGCGGTTCTTGTAGGGATCTTTCGTGCGGACTTATTAAAGTAATTAAAAGCGAGGATTTTTTTGGGTTGAGGGTTGTATTGAGGGAGAGAATGAATTGTTCCGCATTTTTTTTCTTTGATTGATTGGTACACTTGATTAATAGTATTTTTTTCTCTTTTTTTCAGGTGAGTCTTAATTTGCTTTCTCCTACGCAGCACTAACTATTCGTATTACAGTGTGTAAGTACAATAAAAATTTGTTTCTGATTTTCCTGGAAATATCAAGTAAAAAGTTTTTATTCTAATCAAAAAATTAAAAAAAAATAAAAAATAAGGAAAATGCAATAATGTAGGTTAATTGAAATCACTTAACCCGACAATTCACTCGGAACAACCGGATTTTTCCTCAACCACGTCATAGACAACCAGAACCCAAAGCCGATAATATACATCGAAAAAGCGCCGCTCCCGATCGTCAGTATCTCCCGTCCTGTCGTCAAAATCGCGGAAACTTTGCTCGTAAAGCCTTCGAATCGTAGCGTAGCCCCTGCACAGGGGACCGATAATTCATTCCCTCTCCCAGGCGCTAGTTCGACACTTTGGCGCTTAATTAGTCGTCGCGCTCGGCAGCAGCTTGCCGCCGCAGCAACCCACCAAGAAGATAATTTCCTGGCCACGTGCCGCCTAATTAGACTACTCTCCTCGAGCCTGCGCCCATCTCCTAGCCCAACTCTCTTTTTTCCCTCCCGCTCGTTTTTTCTGCGCCTGCGCGAAGAGAGCCTCGGCTACGCGCCGTTTGATTTTGACAAATTGCGGCCGCGCGCTGTATCCATTTGTCATTCGCCGTTTTAGCCTCGCGCTCCTTTCGCCGCCGGCGGCGGCGGCTCGCTGGGGATTAAAAACACTAATTCGATGCTCGCCGGCACGCGCGCAAGCTGGCTCTGTTGTGCCGCCGTAGTTTCCCTTTTCACGGATCGTCAGACAAGTTTTGACTTATGACGAGTTGGCGGAGCTACGGAATTAGCCGAGCGGACCGAATTCATTCTGATCTGACGCTTGTCAAACGGTTTTACAGTGATGAGCGGGGGTTTAAACGGTTCGTTTAGATGTTTTTTTTTTGTTCTTGGAGGGAAGATGGTAGGTATGATTGATGGTTTTAGGAATGTAATTTAATTTCATTTTTATTGTTGTGCCTTCTTGTGCTAGGCGACTGAAGCGTAAGTTGGTCAATGTAGCTTAAGTGTGTCATAGAATTGATTAAATTTTTATGTTGCTTGCGCGAATTGTTTTAAGGTTGATGTAAGTTTTTCTATTTCTGCAAAACGAATTTAGAATATAGACATAAATAGTTGGTTAATATGAGGTCATTAGTTATTATTTTATATATAGCTGGTTTCCGTGTATAGGCATTAGATATTTAAAACTATAAACTTTAAATATAACTCGACGCTGATTAAATACACTCAAAGCTATATACAGTTAAAAATTATTTATGATGAACCAAATATATATTACCTTTATAAATCTAGCTTTTATTATATTGATTTTTTCCGATCCCAGCAATTAAAACCAGAAGCCACTATACTATCAATATCTCTCCTCTCACATTCCCGAAATAAATCAAACACCCAACCAGCACCAAACTCCCACCACACACCAGCGATTACGCAAGACCGATCCCAAAAAAAATTAGCCAGCAAAAAAAAAAGGGTTACGAACGAGTGACTACGCAAGAATTCAGCACGCGCTCAGCCGCGTTGTTTCACGCTTCCGGGGAAACGTCCAGCTACTCCCGAAATTTCGATAGTCCCTCGCCGGAGAGTTTACCAAGCCGCGATTCGTCACGTTCCAGCCGAGCTACTGTGCTCGCCTTTCAAGAGCGACGCGCTCATAATTGCTAAAGTTTCGAGCCGGCCTTTTTTTCCTCTCCGACGTATAGGAGAGGCCGAAGTTTCCCTCTCTTTCTCGAACGAGAAAAGAAAGGCGCTCGCGCGCGAACACGGAAAACATTAATCGGGCGCGCGAATTCCGTTGATTTGATTTGGCGCGCGCGGGGCTAGTAGTTCGGCCGTTTTATTACGCGCTTCATTTAACTTGGCGCGTTAAAGTCAATCGGCCGGCGGGCCGATTTTTATTGACCTATTTGTTCGGTTGTGAAAAACGGGGAAAAGGCTGTTATTGCGATGAGCAAAAATAGGAAACGCGGAGCGCGGGTGTAGTAAATTCGGCTTGCTTTATTGCTGGAGTATCAGCTGGTTAAAATCGCATCACTATAAATTTTTATTCCGACTGGATGCGCCGATGTAATCTGGAATAAAACGCTTTGCCGGCGACAAATTTATTGTCCGAAATATTTCGGGAATCTTGTCGGTACTTGGAAATACTGCATTCTTATTCGCTCGTTTCGAGTTCTAGGATTAAGTTCTTTGAAACGCGGAACGCTAAAAATCTTGGGTATCCAGGCGATAAATATCAGAACCAATAAAATAGCCTCGCACTCGCAGACCCACTCGCTATATAATGTCTTTATCTTGCCTTTGCTAAACAAAAATAAACAAATCGACAGCGGTAATTTTTCAAAGGGCCAAAATTTAACCTGACGCTCTCCTAGTAGCGAAAAACTTAGTGAGAAGAAGATTAATTAACCTTCTCGCATCCCTACCATTTTTTGCTTTCGACTCTACCCACAAATTTATTTTTAGAAGAACATTGTAAATATCACCATACAACGTAGGCGCACGTGCATATAAAAAACGAAAGCAAAACGATACTCCGCCAATCTCCACACTCCCTCCGGCCAGCGCCGGCTTCTGGGAAACCTCGCCGACAAGAATGGAATATTCATTATGAGCTTAAAGAATGGGCTTGTGGGAGAGAGCCGAAGAAGCGCCGTGCGCGCGTGGACGCACCTCGTTCTGGGCCCGGGCCTCCGAAAAGCCCCTTGATAAATTATGCTAGGAACATTCCGGTGGCTGACGTCTCCCTCTCTCTCTCCGCCCCCGCAAGAGTAAAACTACTCTTTGCTACGCGCGCAATTTTTTTTTTTTCGCTTTCTGGTCTCCTCTCTTTCCTGTCTCTTTCGCCTTTGTCTCTTTCTCCGTTTTTTTTTATTTCTGTCTCGAGCTGCTGGCGTTGCTGGCTGGATCGCTTCTCTCTTCCCGGCCGAACTTTGGTTTCGCTGGAAGTTACAAGGCCCTAAGGTGACGCTCGCTCGACGAGCCACTCCTCTCTTATTCCGCCGAGCCTGAGTGGCTTTTTCGTCGGCTATGAATTTTTAACGGCGCTTAGATCGAAGGGATTTTCTGAATTTTGCATAGATTTTTAGTTTCTGGGGGGCTGTGCTCTCTGGTTGAGTGGATCAATCTCGACCGGAAATATGTACATTCTCATTGATTTAAAAAAAGAACAAAGTTTAAAGCTATCTACGATTTTTTATAGCAAAATGAATTGAACGGCACTTTTACATCAAGCTATATAAATTAAAAACGAAACTTAAAAATTGAAACTCCGACCATCCTTTTTCAAAAAACAACCCATCCAATAAACCCACCTGCGCAAAATCTCACGCAAACCCAACCTCCCTCCATTTTCCTCCAAAAACCCATTCGGCGCTTATCTCCCAATAAGAAAAAGAAACCCGACCCCCTCGCCAAAAAAGCCTAATGACTTTCGGAATTCTCGCTCCTAAAGGCAAAAAAAAGCAAAAAAAAAAAGCGAGCAGCGCTCGTAAAAAGGAGATTGAACGCGCGCGAATTCGACAGTCGTGCGCGCGCCGGCGAACCATTAAAAACGCAATTACGACTAAACGCGATTCGCGAGTAACTACGGCCTCGTCTTGCTAGCCCCGGCTTTACGATGATTCGTACGAGCTCGTACATCAGCTTACCTATAGCTATATACGGAGCCGTCTGCCGCTTTGGAATCGGCGGCGATCGCGAAATTGCGACCCGCTTTCTCCGGCGGCCGTAATTCCTGAAAATTAAAGGCCCTAACTTTAACGCGGCCCGCGCCTATATCCCCCGCGAGGCTTGAGCCAAGCGGCTAAGTCGTTATAATTCAGGCTGCCAGTGTGTGGGGAGGTGTGCGAGGCTAGGGATGTTTGCGGTCGGCGCGCGTTCAAATAGCTGGAAATGAGAAACTCAAGGAGTGAGTTATCGCCGGGGCGATGATCTAGAGGCAGGCTGATTATTCGCGACTTTGTAATTAGAAGCTGGGGGATTGAGAGGTTTTTGTGATGGTTATGGATGTGGGTGGTGGGAGGGGAGGGTGGTTTATTGGATTGGATCGTGGCTGGTTTTTTGTGGTGGGTTTGGTGGAAAATGTCGTTAAGGTTCGGCGGGAATTTATCGAGATTACGGACCTTTATTAGACTCTCCGTCATCTCGATAAATTAAAACTTTTGGAGCCCGAAAAATCTCACCGAAGCGAAAAATAATAATTTTCTAAAAATAATTAACTTTTCCAACATCAGCGAAATTTTCAAAAATAAATCCCCCATCCAAAAACACCACTTTCATCACATTTCCCAGCAAACATATATCTCCCAGCGCGTATAATACCCCTCCCCGAAAAAAAAAAAAAATCACGGCACGCAAAGTACACAGAGCTCCGGCACGAATTTTCGAAATAATAAAGCCATCGCTTCGGCAGGCCCCACGGGGCTTTTACGAGCGCGTAAACGCAAATTTCGCGCAGAGCTTGCGCCGGCATAAACATGCGCGCTCGCGCAACGACAACAATTAATTTTTAGCGCTCGGCCAAAGCGAGGTCTGGCAAGCTTCAGAGGACGAAAATCCGGGCGCGCGCGATGCGAAAATTCGGAATTCCAGTCGCGCGCGGCGGCCAGCCTGCGACGCTTGACGGCATCGCCGATCCTTCAATGTATTAAGCCATAAAGTCTTTATACAGCGAGCATTAATTCTACGCCGGGAGAAACGAGCGTTGCTGCATTTTGTCGTCGGGGAGAAAGATCCGGGGGCTGGACGAGAGAGAGGCTTGATACTTGGGGCTCGTGTAATATTAGCGAAATTTTGTGAATTCCACGTAGAAGGTGTATATAGGGAGCGGCGTGCTGTGCTGCTTCGCGTGTGCCTAGAGGAGAAAGGGTTGGACGTAAATGAGAGCGGAGCCAGTCGGGAGGGTTGCAAAATAGCGATGCTCGTTGGGCTGACGCGCTGGCGTAAATATCGCTCTCTGGCTTTTCTTATAAACATAAATTGGATAGGGAGAAAAATATTTTATGCGGGGCGTACTGAAATAAATTTTTTTTTTTTAATATGAGAAGGTTGAAATATTATTTTCAGTTTCTGATAAATTATTAACGTTCCGAACTCTGTAGATTAATGCAAGTTAATATTAAAAAATTAAATCGATCTTTTGGTATAAATATGTTAAGCTATATAGACCGGATGTTGGAAATCCCAGTTAGTTGAAAATATCAAGAAAGTACATTATAAATGGCTTTATAAGATAAATATTAGTTTTTTTACCAAAATAAGAGGCTTTTTCAATCGATTTTTAACATTTCTTGGTTTAACCACAGAATTCAGAATTCGGTATTTTCTTTTTAATTAATATAAAAAATTTTTAATCAATACCAAACATTTGTAATGTCATATTTTTTGTTTCTGAACAATTGTTACTAAAATTAACAATCGTTTTATGGTCTGGTTTTATGATCTTAAGAATAATTTTGCTTCAATAAGTTTAATAATCTTCGAAAAGGCTATTGATATTAGCGTGTATACATTTATAAATGTTCGCATTACTTCTACCTCTTCTGTTTGCACCATTAAATGCTAAAAAATTGCTAAAATAACCATTTTATTTCTGTAAAAAAATTGACTTCATATTGAAGTCGTTTTCATGTTAACTGCACAAAAGCATTTTCCCAGAAAAATTATCATGCTGGCACGGTAACCGAGGATACGTCGAGTCTTCACTCGAAAAAATATGATGGAGCAGGGTAAAAACTGTAGCGATCCCTAGAATCTTTGTTTGAAATCGCTGCAATTTTATAATTTTTCAGATAATCGCAACGAATCTCGTATTTACCATTTACCGTGCTAGCACGATAAATTTTTTTCTGAGAAAATATTTTCCGCGCTACCTGCTTTTTAGCTAGAAAATCATTTCAACTTTTACAAGGAAATAAGCAACGAATATGTATAATATTTGTTATTTCTCGAATTCACAAATAGAATTTGTCTACAATTGTAATATTTTTCACAAACAAACCTTTAATTTATGCGAATAAGCGATTTATAAATAAATCAAAAAAAATTAATGACTAATGACAAATAAAGTCACTTTTACACGGTAATCAATTTCATCGGCCCTCCCAAAAAAAAAACAGAAAGAAAAACAATGGAAACACAACCTCCTCACGCCTCGAAACACGGCACCTAAAAGCGCATACAAAACCCACTCCCCCTCCACAAAACAAAAATAAAACCTATAAAATCAATAAGGAAGTGCCGAAAAGAGCATCCGAGAGCAGAAAGCAAAAAGGAAGATCCATTCTCGGCCGAGCTCTCGGAGCCAAAGCGCGCGACTGCTGCGGGGTGAAGTTTTATCGGCCAATAAACGCGTCGTCTACAGGCTGCCGCTGGCACACGGGAACGCGCGCGAGCTCAGCGGGCGACGCGAATTAAAATGCACGAGCCCGGATGTAAATCTAGCCGAGCATCGCGCGGCGGTGGTAGTAGTGTAGAGCTACCGCAGCAGGCTAGGAGGTCCCGCTGCAGGCCCGAATTTCACGCATCGACGCCGTGGAAAATTAAAACTTTCAATCTTTCCCTCATAACTTCGAGGTATTTACGAGTTATAAGCGACTTTGCGCAAGCGGCTCAAGTTCCGGGAGTTTCGCTCCCCGCGCGCGCGCTGGTTCTTTTCTTTTTTGGCAAATTTTTTCGTCGCCGGGGACGCGAGCTCCATAAATTTGAAGGGATGACGGGGTTATGGGGGATGAAAAAATATTTTCACTCGATTTTTCGTAGTTTATCGCGCGCGTGCTTTTTATTATTTATAAAAACGAGGCCGCGTTGTTTATTGCTGCGTAAAGTAACAAAGACACTTTGACAATATAGTAAACAATTATATAAATATTTTCTACAGTCATTATTCTAAATAAATTCAAGCTTACACTGCACAACACTGAAGCTCTCCTGATTTCAAATTAGCAATAACTCCGCCAAGATATACAGCCTCCCTCGATAAATCACCTCACCTCTCCACTCAAGAATCGCGCGCGCGTAATAACCTAGAGCCTCCGGCCTCGTCTTTTTCGGGCAATAACATGTAAATTAAAATTAAAGGGGAGGCGGCTGCACGGCGCACTCGGCCGCATTAACGAGGCGGCTGTTCTCCCCCACGTGACTCTTCTTACCATACAAAGTACTGAGCGCTTGCAGGAGAGGTAGTCTCTCGCCTTTGTCTCTCTCTCTCTCTCTCTCTTTCTCGTCGCTGAGAGGTCCTCGGCGCTCTCGCAGCCACCTCATTATCTTCGTTATATTGCGCGCCGCTCTCGCCTAGGTGTTTTACATTTTGCTATTTGCGCAACGCGGTCTGGCCCCCCCTGCTCTAGACGCGACCCGGACGACGTTCGTACACTGTCTCTCTGTGGGACTAGCTTCTTAATGTCTTTCTCATTTGTTTCTTGGAGTGCTTTCGAGGGCGCGCGCTTGTAGTTTCGTTTTGTTTTTTTTTCTTTTTGGTCTTCTGTTTTGTAGCTGGGCGTGATTGACGTCCCTTCGTGAGCTTTTGCACAACGGATGATAAATTATTTATAACCGTTGTTTGTAAGATTCGAGAGAGCTATTGTGAGGTAATTGATTTCGAATTCGATGTTAGATAAAAAGCTGGTTGCGCAAGGTTTGGATCAAAAGCGAGTAAAAATTGTATAGCCAGTCAAGAGTGAACACCTATAAGCTATAATATCGTAATCATACATCATTGTCACATTATGACACATTACGATCGGTCTTCCGGGTATAGGCATAATTAGTTCCACATCTCAAAACTATTGTTCAAAGCTTGTCTTAAAGCCCAGCAAAAATAAATAGACGACTTCGCTTAGCCATTCCTCGTACAGCTATTTATTTTCCGTACACAGACCACTCCATATCGTAACGTATCATCCATTCTCGTAACTATTCGTCAAAGACTACGCCGAGTCGTACGTCAGGCAGCTTATCTCTCAGTGCAACTTGCTTATTAATAAGCCGAGCGCAAGCTTCGAGATATACTCGCGCACAGCGCAGAACAAAAAATAGTTCGCGACGATTGAATCTCGAGCACTGCGGCTCTGCATCTTTACTCTTCCTCATAGTTGGTTTAACGGCCGACTTGGCCGCGATTCTCACACACACACACACATACACTCGCGCATACACACACCCAGTCTCACTCTCTCATCTCGCGCGCATCAGAATCTGATTTACATCCTAATTACGCTCTCGTGCACTCTAAGGCGAACTCTGCCTCTCTCTCTCTCTTTCGTGTATGTACTCGCGACCGCAGCGCCGCTAATCTGCATTTGAAGCACGTGCCCTCTCGAGCCGCCTTCGTGCGCAAAGATCTGCCTCTCTCTCTTCGGACTTTAACTTTTTTTGCCGCAGAGCCTCCCCCAGCATCAGCAGCAGCAGCAGCAGCAGCCTCCTTCACTTTCTCCCCCGCCGCGAAATCCCCCCGTGGCGTGTGCGAGAGGGGCGAAGGAAGGCGAGAGAGAGAGCCCGGAGGATCAATACGTGCCCGGACAGGCAAATAATTTTGGGATTACTCCGCTCTCTCCCCCCTCTTCGAGAGATATCTTGCCGTGCGATGGGTAATCCTTTCCCCCTGCGTGCTCCTATCTTTTGCCCTCCGCGCGCGAGCGTCACGTACAAGGAGGGAGACTCGCTGCGTGCTGGCGAGCCGCAAAAACCTGTAAATATCGCCGGCTCGTGCGGCCGAGAAGTCGAAACTCTGAGAGCTCTCCTTGCTGTTTTCTTTTGCTCTCGTTTTTCGAGGGAGCGAGTTTCGGCGCTTCTGTTTCTCGGCCTGCTGGCGGACGTTGACGGAAGAAGGAGAGAGAAAAGAGAACAGGGGGCTAGGTCGTAAGGAGTATATGGACCTGCGTGTACTCGTTTCAAGTTTAGGTAAACGCAGCCTTTATTAAGAGCTCAATTTTTCTTTGCGCGGTTACCTCATTTGAAGTGCGCGGCGAGGCTGCTTGTCGACTCGGTTATGAGGCGAATCTCGTTGGCGAACTTGTTTACGGTTTAAATTATGATAAATCATGGCCGCTCCCTTGCGCAGCCACGAGGGACTTTTTTGTGAATGTGTTCTGGGGAGCAATTCGTCTGATGTATCATTTTTTTATTGTGAGAAATTTTGCAGTTTGTGATAAATCTGAATGATAATGAATTTTTATTATTTTTTGATTTTTTTTACTCTACAAAAATGTGGGTGGAATTTGGCCATTTATTTTCCTACCGATGCACCACTTTTTTTAATATTTTATAGTCATGTTGCAAAAAATAGTTACATAATTTATATAAAATTTCTACAAGGCAATGATTGTAATAATTACATAGTTGTATTCTAATTTAATACCCCAACTTTTGAAACAAGATCCTTGTCTTGAGAAAGGCAGAAGATCATCACACACAAAAAAGTTCGACCTTGCTCGCAGACGTCTCAGCAAGATCCAAATCCTGAAGCCTCTAATTTTTTAATCATCCCAGAACCCACCTCTCCTGACGAGCTAAATCAGAAAGAACCTTTCAAATTGTTTCCAAGAAGGACTACCTTAGATTATTGAAACCCCGCTTTTTTTCATTTGCACCCGCTGCTCCATATAAAAGCCAATTTAAATGTAAATAAAAACAACGCAAAATCCCCGACAAAAAAAAATCTCCTTCCGCGAGTCTCGAGCTAACGGAATAAAACCAGCCATAAAACCATAATGGAACATGCTGCCTCTCTCTCGTCATCGCGCTTACATTTCCAGCGCAATTCCGTTCTGAAAATACGCATCGCCATGTAAAAGTAACGAAGGATAATCAGAAAGGGGCCCAGCGCAAGAGGATCCAGCGGCGCATCCGGCTGAAAGAGAGATGAATTTTGAAAGGAAGTAAATATTTCTGTTTCTCCACTTTCTCTCTCGAGTTGTCCTTTAATTATTCCCGACTTAGAGACGCAAGCGGCGCTCGCGCGAGAGGCAGGCCCTGCTTCCTCGAGGTCTGTCTTATTTATTTGGCCGCGCCGACGCCGGTCTACCCTCCTCCAGGAGCCTCTTCTATTTATCCTCTCCCTCCCTCTCCCTCTATCTTCTTCGCTCTCCAGCTCACGATTCGCGCCTTTTCTTATGCTCTCCGGGCCGAGCCGGCTTCTCGGCTCATCGGACTACAGCGAGGATAATGAGAAAATTCAGGAAACTCCGAGAGAGCCGCCTTAATCGGCCCGCAGCCGGGGCAAGGATTCGCGAAATCACGAAGTGATCTTAGCCTTTATTTGCTCGGCCCTGGCCGCAGTAGTAGCGCCGGTGGGGAGAGGGAGAAGGCAGGGAGCGGCCGCGTGCTGCGCAGACGAAAAATTTTGCCGACACCGAGACTCTTAATGAATTGATGGATTTGATCTTGAGGTCTCTGTTTTTATCTGCTGATCGCGCTTAAAATTTATTGGTGGATTAGAATGCTATGAGTATACACAGAAAGCATTTTAAAAATATGCGAAACCCACATTTTGCCCGCATCAGAGTATCAAATAAAAGAACTTAATTTTTGATGTTCATATTCTGAGTATGGAAATGCCAGAATTAAACTAGCAATTCACTAGTTTCTCCGAATTTCTCAGCTTCCATTTCGGGATACTTGATTTAATCTGCGATATATTTGGTATTCTCGATTACCGAATGTACCGGAGTTATTTATGGCATATTCCCAAATTTCTTTCTGTGTACATTTTAATAATAAAAGTATATCAAACCTCAGAACTTTAGCTGAAGCTCTGAATATTTCATGCAAAATCTTAACAAGCTTGTTACTCCGCACACGAGCACACGCACGTCTCATAAAAAAACGAAGCATCCTCTCGAAAATTTCTCATGAATTTTCAAGCTTATTCGCAAGAAAACCAATGCACCGGCATAATAAATTCAGAAGCCCGACGCGCTCGGCGCGTAACGCGCCGATAGCCAGCCCCGAGCGCTAAGGGCTATCCGGGCCTTATAAATAATTTTATTTTGTCACGTTCGGCGCGCAAAGATTTACAGCATCCGGCATAATTAAGTAAGCTCTTAACAAATTGCGCGCTCGCTCCGAACCGCGTCATTCCGATTGCGCTCACATAAAGGCCTCCCCTTAATGAATTCCGTAAATTATTGAAATCTTAAGAGCGCGGATTCGCGGCCCCGCGATCCATCGAAGCTCTCCTCTCCGCCTTGGAATAATTAATGCCTCCCCGCTCTCCAGCCCCGCACCGCCTTTATATCATTCTAAGCGGCGGCGATTTTTTTCTTCGATGTATGCCACACATCCGACGCAACAAGATTTCGACAGAGGGTCGGCTGAAAAATCGTCACAGGCGGCAGGTCCAATATTCCCGGCAAGTAGGACACACGCGCTCAATGGCCCGTGACATATTCATTTTTTTTTCTCCTCGCTGTCCTCTCCCCAGTCGGCTCCGCGCGTCGGCCCCCCAATTTCTTCCTTCGCGAGAGATTTCGTCGGCGGCGTCCCCGAAGAGGAAAAAGACTCTCGACACTCATGAAAGATGTAGAGCCCGAAAAACGGAGCCGGGGCTATCTTTCTCCTCTCGCGCGTCTTCGATCGCTGCAGCAGCCGGCGCGCCAGCTTCCCCCCTGTGCGAGCGCTTATCTAGCTGCCCCCGAGATGAAGGAGCTCCTGTGTGTGTGTGTGTGAAGAAATCGCAGGAAAGAGAGGAAAAAGACGATCGATAAGCTTTCGCCTCGTAAGACAATTTCTTTTTTCGCCCCCGCAACGCGCTACCCTAGTGTCTTCTATTCTCCGGCCCCTCGCTGCTGTTCTTGCAGCTCTAACCTAGAGAAGAAGCGACGTTTTCTTCCTGTCCTCGTTAAATCGAGAGTAGCCCGCTGCGTGGATTGTCGGCTGTATACACACGTCTTTTACGCGCCGAGTAACCTATTGTATAAGAGCTGGCCGGCTGTAGTCGGACGAGAGTTTCTTGTCTGCCGGGAGCCTGTTTACCTGCCGTGAAATGCTTTGTCGTAGATTGTTGCGTGCAATGTTTGACACGGTGTCTTGTTTCTTTATGGAGTGGCTCGTAGTGGACTAATTTTCAGTTTGCGGAGAGAAATAGTAGCGAATAGTTGGTTAGATAATGTTTTATTCTTTTCTGTACTCGTTTGCTCTTTTAAAATCGCCTTTCCAAATAAAGCTCAGCAGAAAGAGCCGGTGCCACAATCCTCCTAATCCAATAGACTCCCTATCCAACAATAAAATCAGAATGCAAAGGGCTTTATTTGTATAAAATAGTCAAAGTTTGTTCTGGGACGAATTCCCAGCCGATAGGGAGCGCCTCGGCGAGGAGATAGGGATCGTAACGAAATTAAAGAGCTTGCGATGCAATATATAAGGGGTGAATATTTAGATTCAGAAAATTCCTGGGCATCTGCTGGAAATTTTCGGCTGCGAGCCAGCGCACAATGAATTTACCACCTTAGCGGGGCTTTCCCGCATTTTCTTTCGTCCCTCTCTCTCCCGGCGCGCAACAACAAGCCTTGGACAGCCCTTCGGAACGACGACGAACTCGGGGGGGAAGCTGCAAAGACGTCGAGCCCCCTTGGGGGTTGAACCTTTCCCCCCTCTGGCTTCGCTCTCTTGTCTTAGCTTTCCCCGCGCGCGCGTCTCAAGAATTCAGGAGCCTCGACACTTTCGGCCTCTCCCCTGCGTATGCGTAGCCTACACCTATATGTATATAGACGCGTGCGCATGTGCGTGGAGAGTCCGAGGCAGGGATCGAAAGTAATGAAACTGTTTCTTAGCAGTCCGCTGACCCCTCGCTGCCCCTCACATATATATTGCCTACGAGATCGGAATTCCTACGAAGCTGCCGGGCGCGCATCTTTTCTCTTTCCGCCTACGCTTTTCTCGTCCCCCCCTCCCTAGCACGCCAAGTTTTATCAAAACCTCCCGGAGGCTTAGCCTTGTAAATCGGCCGGGATCTCGCTGCCGCGCGATTAGGATTCTCCCGGTGAAATCCCGGGCTTGCCATTATCATCTTCAACTATCGAGAACAGCCGAGGGAGCTTTGGCAAAGGATTTCGGAGGCTGGCTTGCCAGAGCGGCTCGATCAAATTTTCTGCGGGGGAAATATTGGATTTGCGGAATTTCGGGACACGCGCGCGAAAATCAGTTGCGCTGTACCAGTGTACTCTGGATAAATCCCGGCTCGGAGGGAGAAAGCCGGTTATTTTTTAATTTCGGGATGTACAGGCTGGGAGTGCCGAGGTTTTAGCCTGAAAGTTTCGGACGAGAGAGGTGGATTCTCGCTCGATGAAATAACTTTCGGATTTCCCGGGGAGGGTTAATTTCCATACGGTCTATGGAATATGCATATACTCTATGTATTTTAAATAATGGACTTAGTCTAACTGGTATTAGGGACAGTAATTCACTCCTTGTTTTATTGTTCATTCAGGAAGTTTAACTATGGAAATTTAAGGACACACCGCTCAGCTGTACTGTACCACTGTGAATTCTTAACGCACTTGCGGCATTAAATTCTACTGAATGCTAAACTAACTGGATGCATGATTAGCTTTTGAATACATCTATTGAAATATTAAAAATTACAACTCGACGCATAAAGTAACAAAAAAGCCCTAACATAAGAAACAGAAACAACAAAAATAGCCTTCTCTCCTCCCACACCCCAAAGAAGAAACAATCCAGGCATCCGAATTGATACAACCTCGCACGTGCGCGCAAAGAACCCACCCACACCCCCAGCAGCAAAAAAATGAATCGGTATTGCAGACGCGCGCTCGCTCGCTCTTTTTCGGAATCGCGGAGATAATGGAATTGTCAGGGACTCGAGGCGATGAAACAGCGGCTCTCGCGCTTACTCCGGGGTGCGCTTATGGCCGGGTAATAAAATGAAATATGTAATGCGATTTGGCTGGCATCGGGGGCTGCAGTTTCATCACGTATACATAGAGGCGCGCTTATATACATCGCGCGTGGGGGTGGGAGGCCAGCTTCTTGACTTCGCCCGGGATACTTGAAAACTTGGCGCCCGGGCTTGTTACGGGCCGCAGCGGTACGTAAACATTCGCCTACCTGGCCACGTAGCCTCGTAATGCCCGTTTATGCGCCATTCAATCCGAAAGAAGAAAATTTTGACGATACGGCCGCGCGCGGCTGCTGGCTTTTACGAGCGACTTATACAGCGCAAGCCTGGGCCCCGGGAATTAGAGCTTATGGCGCTAAAGTATGCTATAGGCGCCGACTTACATAGGGTTTTCCTTATCCTTCTTATTCTTCTTGCTTGCCGCTCGCCTGGCTTTTTTCTTTCTCTCTCGATTTTAGTGCCCTCGCAGGCTCGAGGATTTGAATAAGTCAGCGTATTTTTACGGTCTTTTCTGGCTTTTGTATATATGCGGGATTGCGCGTTATGATTTTCATTAATGTTTTATTATCCTTTTCTGTTTCAGGTTAGTATCTTCGCTGGTTAATCGTACGAGCAGACCTGCCTCCTGCGCCTAAAGTCAGTAAACATCGTAATCTCTTACACAGAACTCTATTACCCAATCCAATACACTTCGAATTTCAATTTTTCTAATGGCAACCATTTAGTCAATCTCCGTTTGCGTAACCCTCAACAAACGCGCCAGCACACAATCGAGCTCCCGTCAAGAAAACCTCTCGAATCCAGCCTCGCACAAAAGCCCGCCTAGCACAAAGAATCCGCTCCTCGCGCAGAAAATTAAAAGGACCACTCGCGCCGAAGGAGAACAGGCGAAAAGTGTATATATAGGCGCGATAATAGCCGGCTCTTTCGTCCCGAAGCAAAGATTTAAGTAATTTCCAGCGAGAAGAAGCCGGAAGCCGGCCGCTCTCCTCTCAAACGTTTTAATTAGCGCGAACGGGGCAGAGAGGAGCGGATGATTAAGCCGCGCGCGTTTCGCCTTTCGCCGTCGCAAGGAACATTCTTCTCAGCTGCTCCTCGCGTATGCCCTCTCCTTTCTTTTCTCGGCTTTTCGAGCCGCCGGCTCCTTTTTCGCTCCCAGAGGCGGAAGAGCCTCTTGTCGCCTCGGATTAGCCGGCGGACGGATTGCGTAATTAAATGAAATTAGGCGCGCCGCGGCGAGAGACGCTCATTATGCAAACTGTCCCGCGAGATGTTTTTCGGCCGTTTGTGTGTATATTTTTTTGGTTTGTTTAAGTGGCCGCTTCGAGGAACACGAGTGTACACGCGAGAAGTGAGAGTGTGTATGCCTTGCACTTGAAAAATTCGGCTTGCATTTGGTTTAAAATCGCGTTGGGAGAAAAAAATATAAGTGAGCGGCGAGAATAAATTATACGAATGCCGAGACAATTACGTAGCCGCTCGGCGTATAATGGAAAAATAACAATAAAACGACGCATAAGCCCCTTCCGTAAAGGATAAGAACAGTCCGGCTCTAGAAGATGAGCATGCAAACATGCAATTAAACCTGCGCCGCCTACACGCGCAGCTCGCAAAGAGCCTGCTAAGTAGCCGCCGCGAATTTTCCGGAAAATCCGGCAGCAGCCACTTTACCCGGCGTATAACGAGCTGCTTTTTTCCTCTCCTCCAGAGCTATCCTTAATCGCCGGAGCGCAAATACGCAGCCGGAAGAGAGCTGGTCCGGCGCGGCAGAAGAAAGTGCGTTTACACGCGAGTAAGACGAGAAGCGGAATATGAGTCATAGCAGAGTGCATACACCGTGAGTTTAAATCGCGCGCGAGATTAAGACGTTAGCGCTGTCGCGCGGCGAGTTTGAGCGTCTATACGCTCGGTTAATTTTCCGAGGAGATAGCCGTTTTTGGGTCATCGAGGAATTCGCGCTGCTTGTAGATTGCTATCCGGGAAAATAAAGTTGCGTTTGTTCAGATGCAATCGCGATGATTATGCTAATTATAAGCGCAGATAGCGCCGTTACGGGCTGTAATAGGTGCTTGAGTTGGTTAAACGCGTTATCGGTTTGGATTATCTTCATTTAAATCTCGCATGAAAAAGTTTTGTTAATTACGCTGAAAAAGTACATCGTTTCTTTTACTCGACGTCGGTCTCGATTTGAAATTTATTTAAGAAATTACATTTCTCTTACACGCAAACTTATTAACATTTCACTTAACCCTGACACATCTCCCACTCTCTCGCTGCATTACAATATTTGTATCCACCGCCGCGGGTAATTCTTTTTCTTCCTCCCAACGTTCCCGCTCCTTTCTTTCAATCCAGCCGAGCAAAAACACCAGGACGCGCGCATAATCACACCGTCTCTCCTCTCTTCCTTTTGTAACCGTAAAAACTGCGCGCGCGCCTGCGGAGAGAGAGTGAGGTCCTTTTCATTTTCCCCCCAGATTAAAACGGGATTTAATAAAGCGACGTACGAGCATTTAATCGGCCGCGGGCGAGTCCGCCGCCGCCGCTGACTTCATTTTCTTAATTGAGAGATACGAGAGCGCGCCGGATTCGCAGATGAGACGCGAACAATTTTGCCGGCGCGTTAGGGTATTATGTTTCTGTTTTGCGAGCTCGCAGGGGATCGGATTGCGACGAGTCGGTATATATATGTTTGTGTGCGTATCCGCCCACTCGTGTCCGTCGCGGCACTTTTTTTTAGCGCGTTCCTGCCTTTTTTGTAATTTGCTCGACTTATTGACTCGTCCGTTTTTGGACTGTGATATCGGGTGTCTGTTGGGGAGGGAAGTTTGCTCTGATCAATTAGTGAGGGTGGTGTGGTATGAGCGATTAGAAATTTTGCTAAGTACTATTTGGGTATTTGTTTATTTTAACCAAGGTAGTTAAAAGTTAGTAAGTGATTAATTTAACCATAAATTGATGACTTAAAGGTGTTGCTAATGCGATTAGTTTAAAATACAACAAATTATACTAATCTATATGTACACAGACTTAACGTAATATTTGTTTCAATTTATCCATTCTCCCACACCTCGCAAAAAAAGCTCGAAACAAACGCCGCCATTAGCAGCAAAAAAGGCAATATTATACGAATCCATTTGAAACACACGCCAACTTTACGACTGCAAACGGCTCATCGGTATTTTTCTTTACCCAGGGCTTAACAAAATAAAGCGCTTATATATATCCCCAGCCATTCGAGCGCTCGTTCAGACGGCCGTAATTGTTTCGTTAAGTTTAAAAGAACCGCGCCGCTGGTCCGAGTGAGCGCGCTTATACACACATACCTCGTCGTGTAACGTCGATGTAATCCCCGATAAAAGATCGCTCAATAAACGTTCCGCGAGTGGGGTAATCTGGCCATTGTCTGTGCTCTCGGTCCGGCGCTTAAATGGCCTCTCTTTCCTCTCGCGCTATGGAGGCAATGACAATAAAACGAGGATTTCGCGCGCAAGCGAGGACCGAATCGCATTGCCGGAGATTCTACGGGAAAAAATCAAGCGAAAGAAGAAAGCAACTCGCTGGGCCAATCGCAGGGAGGATAGTAAAGGGTGACGTTTTCGTAAAAAAAATCAGAGGTGTATACAAACGTGCGGCTCCCTCTTTTAATTTTCTCGTTTGCAAAATAGCGCGAGCTCGTGTGTATTAAAAAAGGGAAGAAAAAAGGCCGAAAGCAGAATAATCAAGGTCCCAGCGCACGCGTAGGCAAAATATTGGTTAGACGCACCTCCGGCATATGGTAACATCTCTCTCGCACACTGCGAAAACACGCGGCGAATGAAAGAAAACGAGCCGCCTCTGATACACACATATACCCACACATAGAGAGGGAAAAGCCCTCGGAAAGCGGGGAACGCATTTCCGGCTATCTACACTGGATTAAACCGTCGGCAGGCGGCGGCGGCGGCGAACAAAACGCTAAATGAATCGTGAAATCCTCGCTTCCTCGACTAGCGCGTGTATACATATATATATACACAGGCCGGGCGGTCGTCGGCGCCGACACAAAAAAGCGCGGATAAATCGCGGGAAAATTGAGCGAACTCGAGCGCGAGAGCCGGGGAGGACGCGTGCAGCGTGGCCGGGACTACTCGCTTAATGAAAAGTCTACAATCGAGAGAGAGAGAGAGCGAGAGAGTTGGGGAATTCTCTCGCTGCGCTTTAATTAACGGTTTCGAGTGTTATCTTCATTTCGACGCGCTCGAGCTTCGGAAATCGATATATTTCTTCCGGCTCTTTCTCGCTTTTTCCCCGCGCGTACTATGCGGGCTTATTCCATCTCTTTCTCTCTCGCTCGCTCGCTGGCGCGAGCGGGTTTGTCCAAGCCCGCGGCGATGCCGACTCTGATGTTTAATTCCCCTCGTTTGTTGTTGTTTCTGTACCCCGACTCTTTCTCTCTCTCTATCTCCCCCTACTCCTCCTGGCTGCTTTTATTGTTTTTTATAGTCATATAGCTCGGAGCGCGGCCGTTTTCCGAGACATCACGTTGCGCCTCGAGTTTCACGCGCGCGGTTTTCTATCTCTGTCTTTTCTCTCTCCTGCCGCCTTTGCGGCGCTCTCTTTGCCGCTTTACTTTGACGCGCGCGCAAGCTCTTAAAGTCAATCAATTACGCTTTTCCGACTCTCTGAGGAAAGTTTTAATAGAATTTTGCGCGTTTACCCTTTTCTTTTATCGCTTTGGCCTAGACCTTTTGACAGTTTTCTCTTTTTCCAAGCCGATTTTTATTCGATTTTTACAATTTACTTTGTGTTTGGCAATTCGATAAAAATCGTACAAATATTGTCCTTGTTCTCGAAAATTTCTACCAGCGAGCTCGGCGGGCAATAAACTTCAAAATCTCAAGTACTATTGTAGTTGCGAAAGATTTCCAAGACTCCCGGCTCGTCTACTTCTTTGAAAAACACTTAATAAAAGCCGCTGTTTGGCCATTCCATTAGAGCGTGAAATCGCACTTGTCTCGACAGCTGCAAAAACGCTCAGTACACTCCCAAGCTTCTTCCAGAAAAATCTCGAGCAAACATGACGTCCTCCTGTTAAAACAAAAAAATCCGCGCGTAAGAAAAAACAACTACACTTATATATACAGAAAATAATCTGGCACTCGGCCTGACTCTCTTACACCGACAAAGAAAGAAGCGTCGAACCGCCGGACTGCAGAGACGCCGACGATGGCATATCTCCTTCCCCGCTCACATACGTCCACGTCTCATTCTCTCTCCTCTCCGAGCGGAAATCAGCTGCTTGGACGTCGTCCATGTTACGACGCAGCGCGCCAAAGCGGCTGCCGCTTGACTCGGCCGTTATCGGACCTCGCCGAAGGATTTACCGTCGCCGAGGCTGCCTCCGGCGATGCCAAATTTTTATGTGGTCCGAAACGCCTGGGAGTGAAGATTCACCCGCGCGCCGCTCGTCAAACTTTTATTTGCCGCCTCCGCGTTCTTCTTTTTTTCCGTCTTCCTCTTTTACTTTGAAAGTTTTTCTTACGCGATGCTCTCTTTCTGATGCGGCGCTCTTTTTTTTTATAACTAGGGCTTTTTGCTGACGGTATAAACGCTCTTTTTCAATTTCAATCTCAATATTGAGCTTTCAGTAAGATTATTTTCTTCTGTTTATTTTAGTTATCTTTTCATTGTTCCGTATTTCATTTGCATTTCATTAGCGCGAGATCTTTTCAGCGGCCGCTGGATTTTAATGAAGTTCCTGAAAAAACAGGTTCTTTTCAAATTCAAACTTTTTATTCGCAATGAAGGCGTTCTTTTTTTTTTTATCAATCTTAAGTATACGTTGTTTTACCTCGTTATTGTTCCTTTCTAATGATCACGCTTTCTCAATCAGAAAATAAAACATCATTGTTCATATCACCTTTTCATTAAAAATTTTAATACCTAACAAATCACAATAAT
Organism: Eupelmus urozonus; assembly: GCA_900480035.1. Classification (NCBI taxonomy): domain Eukaryota; kingdom Metazoa; phylum Arthropoda; class Insecta; order Hymenoptera; family Eupelmidae; genus Eupelmus; species Eupelmus urozonus. The sequence goes on along the minus strand of UELX01000056.1, from coordinate 28,267 downwards.
ATAATAAAATAAAATTAATTATAAATTTCTAATATTTATATTCTCACAAACACCTAAGGAAAAAAACGCACGATCCACCTCTAACAAAAAAATCCAACATACCCCGCGACGCACCTTGAACCTTTACTCAGCCCACCGCTCCCTCTGCTCAAACATTTTTAATACTTGATTAATGCCAGTCGCGTCCAGTCCGTCATTTCTTTCCCCTACCCCGCCACGTAGCCGCTTGATATCGCGTGCCTTCATCGCAATACACTCTGTAAAACAAACAGCAGTCTCAACCCTTTCTGAAGCGCTGTCCACAGCGCACGCACTCCTGGACATTAGCCGGCGCCGCTTTACACGTTAATAGGGTAATCGATTCGGACGTTATAGCCTATACATATACAGCCCGCCGCCTCCTTCATACACACAGAAAATCGAGGAGTCGTCGTTTGCATTCGCAAAAGGCTAAATCCCTCGTTTTTCCCTCTTTACTTCTATTAGCCGGCTAACGAAGGTTAACCGTTTGTCGAAGGGCGGAATCGGCCCTGTTATTTTCCCGGCCCTCCGCGCAATTTCCATGCGGCGCGCTCTAAACGTTTTTCTCAATTGCGCGCCAAAGGCAGTTTCGATTATGTAACGAGCGGACCGGCCCGCGCCCGGCTTAAACGCTCTTACAGCCACTTCCTCCTTGAGCCTTTATTATTGCTGGATACCTTCGGATTCGCTTTTTTTTCTCTTATTTTTCCGGGCAGTTTGCGCGCGATCGCTTTGAAAATGAATTTGTTGCAGGGCTAGCCGGCGAGTATAAGCGGCCATAAGCCGATATTGGATTCGGCTAAAGTTAGACTTTTAATACGGGCGAGCGCGTTTCGTGTATTTATATACGGGCGGGCTCTCCTCGTTAAGCGATTTTAAGTTAAAATTGATGGGCAATCAGAGACGGGAATGAGCGGGGATCGGCTAAATATTAACTAAATACCGGCGCGAGCCCCCGGGCTAATGATACCAAGCGCCTGCGAGACTCAAATTGGATTTCGGCTATACTTGGATGTTCCACCTGTTCTGGATGTGCGACTGCGAGCTAAGGAGGATATTAAATAAATATCGAGCGAGCGCCGGTTAAGAAAGGCACTATATAATCAGCTTGACAATTTTGCTAAATTCCGCTTTTGATTAAAATTTAATCAATGAATTTACCCTCAAACAGCTTCTCAAACAAAACAAAAAGATATAACCGATAAAAAAAAAGCGCGCGTGACACAATCGCAATCGCGGCAATTTCACGCTTTCGCAAACACGCTCCGCGCAAATCTAATAATCGCTCGGCGGCTCATTCGCATAATGCATAAACGAGCGGCCTCGGCGATCCGCCACACAAATCTTCCCATTCAATCTTGCCCTCGTAAAATTCGCCCTGTCAAACGGAATTTATGAAACACAACGAGCGAGCCAAGCCGAGTCATCGTTCATTATACCGCGCGCGAGCCGCGGAAAGCGAGCACGGAAAAAAAAGGAGTGTAGGCCCTAGGAAATCGTAAAAATGGTGACAGTGTGTGGGTCGGTGCTGCCTGTCCGTGTGTGTACATACACAATCGGCGGCGGCAAAATAAAAACGGAGATCGATAAGCGGCTGTGTGTCGGTAGGCGCGTGAAGCAAAGAGGGTGGGTGGAAAAAAAGGCAGCAGAGGGAAGATGCATATAGAGTGTATATACGCGGCGGTGAACCACGAGCAGAGCGGCAATAATCTCGGAGTCGAGTGGGCCTCGCGGCCGTTAAAAAAGCGCTAAGTTATGGAGTTTGACGTTTTTACGATTCAGTTTTCATGGTCAGGCGCTCTTCTCTACGGCGCGCAGCTTTTTTTTGGAGTGAGGAAACGCTTCCGCGCTTATTACACGAGCGCTATTACGGTTTTACCGCGAACACGCCTGCTTTTTCTTCTTCGAAGCCTTCGAATGTTGAACACGAGCATCTCGCTTTCTTTGACGCGCGGAGCCACGTGTGTACGCGGGCGTTTTAGGAAAATAAATCGCGGGGCGTTCGGCGATTTTATTAGCGCGGCTCGTTTGAAAAGGTCGGCGCGTTATATGTGGGCGCCGCGCGCGCTGTTTGCTTTCTTTGCCTTTTATGATGAGGGTCCGAATGACCTGCGGGTTAATAAAAAATTTTATCGCGCCCGACCGCCGTCGGCTCGCTCGCTCCCGATACCCGACGAGTGTAACTGAAAACTCGGACGGCCGTGGCGAATCGACTTTGACTAGAGTTTTATTTATTCGCTTGACTGAATTTTTATTCTTACCGTTCCAAGTATTATACTAAGTGATTCAATTCTACGATCAAGAATACTAAGTGAATTGAGACAATTTAAATTGCATGAATTAATTAATAAAATTCTAAAACAATTCAAGCGATCCAACGTAAACATTCCAAAACGGCGTGTCGCATCGGCGTTATCATTAAAAATAATAAAGCGACGTTATCGCCGAAACTAGCCCAACGAGCGCGACAATAAACAAAATTCCAGGCCAGTATAAGCGCGGTAATCGTAAAAAAGAATGGACAGCGCCGCGGGTGCGGATAATAATGTCGGCTGTCCGTAAATCGCCGCAAGCTCGCCGCGAAAGGGCCGCGCGCTCGTCGCATAATGGTTTCCGAAGGGCATTTCTCGCGGCCGCGTGCGACAATTAGCCTCGTCCCCGTGCCTTGGCAGCCTGCCAGCGAGCTGCTGCTCTCACCTATACAGCCGCCCCCGCGATATCTGACATAATAGTTCCCGAAATGTCCATTAAATAACTCGGCGCATGATCGTTCTGGAGTTTCTCTCGCGCTCTGTTTTAAATACTCGTTATGGATCTACTGTGTTTGGGGAGGGGTGTTACAATGAAAAAAGCATTTGGCTATTGTGTATTGCTGTGTTTGAGGGCGTCGGTACTTTTATTGCGCTTGCTAGAATCATTGAAATTATGTATGTGGAAAATTTTTGTATTTTACCTGATTAGACGATTAAATAGATCCTTATCAACTAGACAGTTTGATTAGGAATATAATTACAGCTGTGAATGATTAGAACTAAATAATTAATGCTCTATTCAGATATTACAATCTTTCTCGTATAATACAAGATGCCATTGTCAATACTGGTCCAGTATTTGCCCCAATTACTATAGTACTACCTATCACACAATTCAATCATACAAATTGATAAACCATCGGCTCGGAAATATCGTTAATTCCCTAATAACGTATCAAGCTCACCGGGCCGACCGTAATTCCGCATCGAAATCGCTGACCCTAATCCCAGCGTCAAGATGGAAATGCTCAAATTTACGGCAAACATTACAGGCGTCGACATCCTCCAGTGTAAACTGCTCTCCCGGAGCCCGGAGCACCAGCGACTACAGCTTCGCAAACAAACGCGCACCGTGGCGCTTTATCGAACCTAGCCCGGCAAACAACACATTTTATTTGGGCGCCGCGTCAATTTTCGCCCGTACAACATTGGCGCCCAACTCGGGACGGACAAAGAGCCGGCACGCATACGCTCGGATATCGGCGATGCGTCGATTTCGACGAATAAGTCATTTCCGGCGCGGGCCGTGACTGTCATAAAAAGCGTCTGGCGTTTTGTCTCTTTCTCTCCCGATATTCGATTTCGACTCTCTCTCGCGCGCTGGCGTGTATCGATGTTTTCGCTACATTACACACGGCGCTCGCATAGAAAGCCGAATAAACACGTCCCTTCCGCGCGATTAAACGATGTCATCGGGCTCGCGCGCAGGGAAATTAGGCAACGAGTATTCGCTGGACGATTGAACTTTTTTTTTCTGCTGGTGGTTGGCTGCGAGCGGGCTGGTTTATCGCTTGGTTTATGAATATTTTTCGGGCGATTTTTGAGATGTGAGTTTAGATTGTTATCGTGGAGCGAGATGCGATGTGGTTATTTGGGATGTTATTTCCGTTAATCTTATCGGGCTGATTCGATTCTTGTGCGCGTAATGATATGGACGCTTTTATGCTTGGCCCATATGCTCACGGTTGATGTATGTAAATAACGAAAAGCTAGTTGAATGTGTAGTGAACGAGCTTTAAGTGGATTTTATGTGTAATATCGTAAAACGCTGCATTACACTATATCGTTTAACAACAATATGTTTATAGACGGTTAAGAATACTTGATAAACGACTATCAAACTAACAAAACCAACTCGATCAACGTTATTACAGCATCACAATAAAACAAGATATCACATTAAACCAGCTCGCATGAATAAATCGCCTGAAACGCATTCAGAATTAGATCTCTCTTGCACTGCCCGGCAAAAGTACAGCTCTCGGCCATTCATCATCGCCCGGAAAATACGCAATCGCGTATAGAAAAGCCACTGTGGCACTGCCGCGTTCACAACTGGCTTGCACCGAGACAGAAACGAACAGAGAACAGCAGCGCACGGATAAAGAACGAAGAAGCGGACGTTAATTTCCAAAAGCACGGAGAAAGAGAGAGAGAGAGAGAGAGAGAGAAAGAGAGCGCGTACATTCAATTATCCGCATTCCCGCTAAACGGAGCAGCAGCGGGGAACTTATGGCAAGCGCGATTACAACCTTCTGCAGGCGATCCGTGTGTTCTGGCTTTCCTCAAAGCTCGCCTCTCTCTTCCTTTGGGGTGGAAAAAAGCAATTCCTGCGCCAGGAGGAGAGAGAAAATGTGATTAAAGGCGAGAGCGGTGAAGGGGAAAAAGGCCGCGATCTCGCTCCGGCGATTTCTCCCTTCCCTATCCCTCCACCCCTCGCGCAATTATACTTTTATCGTTTATCATTTATTTCAGGCCTCTCCCGAAGCGAGCGAGCGCATTCCAAAAGTTTTTCCGTATAGAGAGCCGAGCGCGGCAATTTCGAAGCGCGAAAACGAGCGCTAGACGCGCCTTGCCGAATATAATGCCCGATAATAAAGTTCGCTTATTACGCAATGAGACGCAGATATTTCTTTCGAACGCTCCCCGCTTTCTCCTTCGGCTCTGCGAGTAATCAACGTGTGTATATACGCACCGGAGGCCAATAAAAATGGCAATAGACTTTTGTTGGGGAACGACTAATTGAAGCTTTATATTGATAAGGAAAATTCTGCTTGCGCTGTAAACAACATTTATTGCTTGATAGATTCTGTTTGAGAAGTTACGGCTTCTTTGTAAAACGTTATAATAAATAAATCAGCCGATTGATGCGAGAAAATAAAAGTTTTATGAATTCTTAGAGCAATGCCGATTCAAATGAATCCCGAACTGACATAGAAATTAGATTGATGGGCCGACTAGTCACAGACTTTTTCTACTTCTACGAACTCTAGTCTCCATCAGCTGCGTAATGGGGTTTTCATTTTACGAGTACAGCGCGAGCAATTAAAATTCTCTAAACAGCAAGACGCCAGTCCCCTTCTGGTCTTTCACACCACTTTAGTCATCGGCGCCGCGTAGTTCGGCTTTAATGTCTAGAATCAGCCGGTTATACCGAAGATCGTTCAAACTTTACGTTTTGCAGTTTTGATGTATATAAACTGACCATCCCCGTTTTACAAGCTGCACTTAAGTAATTAAAGGTTTACTATTAAGAGCAGGGAATGAGTGTTTCGTGAAAGCAAAAGCTTTTAAGGAATAGCTTATTTTTTAGAGTTTCGCAATTCTTTAGTAAGTGTGCCTTACTCGCTGTAAATGTAGAAAAGTGAAATTTTTATTTTTTGTTGCTAAAGAGTTATAATTTTTTATGCAAGGAAAAGTTAACTATGCTGTTATAACAGTAAAATTTTGAAGTGAAAATTAAGTGTGAAACAATGTTTATAAGAAACAAAAACTTATAATTTTTACCTATCCGTCAAGCTTTCACGAATTCAAATTAACAGATAACAACAGGCACTTCGCCTAATTTAACAAATAGTAGACTTTTTTCTGCTAACTTATATTTCAACAGACAATTTCTGTCCCATTATACATCAACTCTTTTCTCAACCTTCCTCCACCTTGCTCCCAATTTTCACGTAATTTTTGTCTCTCCCACCTGCTCCCGGGGCAGCTTGCCCTCAGAGGCAAATTGTTAAGGCGCTCGCTCCCTTGTCTGGCGTCGACGGATGATCCGCTGGCGCGCCATAGCTCAAGGGCTCATTAGGGAGGCCCAACCCTTTTTCGTCGGCGCCGTCGCGACGTTTATACGAGCGAATCCGAATTACCAGGGGGCGAAGGACACACGGAACGTTGCGGCAATAACCGCGAGCTACGACGAGAGTAAGAGGCGAGGGCTTCTTCGTCGCAAATAGCTAATAAAGCCGAGGCACTCGTGAGCCATCGCTTCACCCTCGGGCGCTGATCCTTCCTTAAACGTCACTCATCCTTCATCTTGATCCTGGCCCCACTCTCTATATAGACGCGAACGTGTGTGTTTGTGTGCGTGTGAATTTTGCACGCCCTCGCGACTTTACTCCTATCCTGTCAGGCCAGGTAATAAAAGGCGTTAAGGGGAAAGATATAGAGGGACTGTGAGCGAGAAATTCGCCGTATTCAAGATTCAACAGCCGAATTTCAAGTTTGATGTTGTCATTCCGCAGCGAGACGAACTCTCTCGCCCAGACGCGCTTAGATGCGTAAACTTTGGCCTTGTCTCATCAAAAAACAATCCGGTCAGGTGATTAAAATTTGACGTTTGCATTCCGACAAGTTCAAATCCTCGCGCTGTTATTCCAAGCACTTGGGACTTTATAATTGTCTGGCTCCTTCCTCTAAGCACCAGCAATCAAAAGGATACTTTTGCGGAATATTCATCAACATTAATCACAAGCCGAAAGAATACGGAAATCAGGAAAATAATGCAGGCCCATTAACCAGCCGGAGATCCATCACCATCCTAAAAAGCCACGCAACGCAGCCATAATCACGTTCCACGAAAGGCGGCCAGGGAAAATTGGTTTTCCCGCTGGCTTCCCACGCGAAGAAAAGATTCCCCCATCCTCTATCCGGCGAAACAATCACGGAGGCACAAAGCGCTCGAAGATACAAGAATCGCGTGTCGGCCACTCAACGGCTCTCATTAGCGACTCGTCGTCGATTGCGAGGCTCCTTTGCACGTATACATACAGGTACAGGCGCGCACGCAGCCGGTCATCCTGACACCCCTGAGCTATTTACGAGCCTCGTACTTTGAGAAGCGTCGCTTGACGAGGTAATTCGAGGGTCGCGATACACACAATGGCCACGCGGCGTAAGGCGACGTTATACATATAAGCGCGCGTCTTATGTATGTATACCCTCCTCGAAGTTTCCTACTTAAGTCCCGGATGCGCACTCTATCACGCACTTGACATAAGTTAATTTCCTTGCGGTCGTACGTCTATGTCTAATCCACTTGTTGGTGGGTTTGTCTGGCTGCGGTGTAACCCTCGCGCGACTGCTCAGCTTAGCTCGTCTCTGGCTGCTGGGCTAAGGCTCCGAAATGTTGCTTCCTTGGCTGTACACGTGCGCTGAAAGAAAGGATTTGCAGTTTAAAACGGGTTGAGGCGTTGGCTTTGGTTGCCGGGCTGATCGGTGTGATTTTATGAAATTAAGGATTTTTTGGGTGAGTGGAACCGAGTAATTGGATTAATATTGCAACAGGCTTTGTAAAAGGCTTCTGGTAAATTTTAGATGTATAGTGTCACTTAATTATAGCTGAGTACATTATAGAAACGTAAGTTCCTCCGCTTTATCAATGAAAATTTATTAAAACGGAAAAGTCTGTGCAAACATTGACTTAATCGCTCGCAAGAAGGTTAAGCAGAAAAAGGAATAGAAAAGTACTCTTTTTTGAGCAATTGAAGAAAGCGTGTGGTTTTTTCTGCACGACTATCGCAAAGAAATTTAACGTTCTTTGTCGGAGGCGTTCCTCCTCTCGCTCTCAAGAGATTCCGAATAATGAAAGTACTCCTTCTTCCTCATTCAGGGAATAAATTAAGAATTAACTGTCTTTCTTGAACGACTAAAAGTCTCAAGTTCCCCGGCTGCATGAATAGCCGGCTGATGAGCCAAAAACTTTGCCCTGAAAGTAAAAGCTCTCCTTCCGTCGACGACGTGCGCGCTCGTTTCAGCGTCGTAATTTTTGCATGTCGAGCTCTTGCGCCCCTTACCTTTTTTTCTATCTTTACTCTCTCGGCTTAGATTCAGCCCGGGCTAAAAAGTCTTCATTTAATTACTTTGATTTTAAAGTTAATGCAAAGCATCTGAAGACGTGGATTGCGATGTTAAATAGCGCAAGTCTGCCTATTTGTGAAATTAAATCTAAAGAGCTAATTTATTTTTTAACGTTAAGATTTAAATGAAACTTGAAAAATTCCAGTCGCTAAACATTATGCCGAAAGAAGAAAGGCTAATAATAAAAACCTGGTAATCCGGACAACTTTCGATGAAATCCAAGTTCCCAACTTCGTTAGCGCAAGCACAAAAGTGTCAATAAATCGATTTCCCGTCAAAATCATCCCGCACCACCCACACAAAGTCAGCCAAGCCCTTAAACTCGAAGCCGGCCGCTGTCCGTATCCACTTTTTCCACGGAAGCGCCGTATAGCCGGGTAATAAGCTTACTTCTCAACGGTCAATTTGTCAGGGCTTCTGCATTTTATTTCCCCTCGGAGAAAGAGAGGGAGAGGGAGAGAGCCGCCGCAGCGCTCGGCTCTCAACTTTTGATGATTTAATTTACTCTTTGCGTTTTAAAGGCCTTAGAGGAGCCTAGGGACAGATATTTCATGCGCGGCTTTAAGGGCGGCCCGCTCGGAATATTCGATTTAGCTTGAGGAGCTAACCAACTCTAAACGCGATTAATTACCGGCGTTAAATTAAAGAAACTTTCCGTTAACTGCCGGCAGTTTCCCTCGCGAGAGCCACTTGGAAAACTGATAAGACTCGCGCAGTTTACTTTTATGCGGACCAGCGCCCGCGCTCTCGGCTTTTATTGTGAAAATAAGCTACGTCTCCGCGCCCAAGGGATGAGGGGGGCGGGTAGCAAAACTTGCCTCTCTCTCAGAGGAGCGAGCGATTCTGCATACCGAGAGCTGTAAAGATTTTCAATTAAACTTATAAACTCGGCTCGGCGCATAACGCAATAAAATCGTAGAAACAACGCGGGGCCATAAATAAAATTACCTTTTCCAATCAGCCCTCCCTCCCAGCAAAAATCGGCCCTCTCTCGCAAGCACAATAATTACACATTCAGCGCGTCCAGCGGCACAATAAAACCAGAGAGCCCCAAAACTCTCGTTCATTCCCGATACACGTGTAAATCTCTCGTTTCTGCGTTTCACGGTCAAGCAACAAAAGCCAGCGCGATTATTTATTCAAGCGTGCGCTAGCGGCCGCATTAAATCACGTGGCTACATACGCACCAGCGGACGCATTGTCACAGCGAAAGAAGCGAGAGATGGCTCAATTACGCGAATTGCTTTCCGAAGGGTCCGCCGCGGCTCCTGATTATGCAATATTCGTGTCGATTCCGCTCTCCTGACTCTCTCCGCCTATACACAGCCAGTCGATTACAGATGCGGGGCGAATCATGAATGCGCCGGCACGAGGAAAATATGTCTCTCTCTCTCTTCTCCCTATGCCGAAGCGCGTGTATTGAGAGGAACGCGAGAGGCTGATGTCGCGCGCCGGCTTCTCTCCGGCAATTCCACTTTCACCCCGTTCCCGACGCCTTCCGCCGTATTCTTTTCTTCCCCGAGCTCGAGAGGGCGATGTATTTTTAGTGATTTCGCTTCTCGCGAGGGGCCCGCGACTCTCTCTTTTATTTATGGCGGAGGCTGTTTACATTTTCATGTAATATCTTTCTCGCAGCCACCTCGCGCCTGCGATGTCTCTATTATGACGCGAGTTTGAGTGGTTTTTCAACTCGCGATAACCGCAGAGAGTTAAACCGATCGTAAATTATTATATAGTTTTGCGTTTACGCTTGCGACATTCTAGTAGGTGTTAGACTTGACTCGACTGTTTTCGATTAAAACCCGTTCGAGTTGCATCACTTAACAATTACATCTGGATCGTCTCGATGGCTTAAACACTCGTCGCTCCGAGTTGCGCCTCGCAGCACCGTTAAATCCATCAACTGCGCACTTTCTCGCTCTCCGCGTCTCAACTTTATTATGAAACGCGAGCGCGAAGCCGCCGTTGCGTAATTACGGAATTACACGGTTTGTTACGTGACAAAGGATTATTAAATTGATTCAAATGGCTATTTATTATCGCGCGAGCGCTGGATTAATTCTTCTACTTGCCCCTCTAGCTCTCCAGTGAATGGCCGACTGCGTAACAGGCCGTTTTCTCTATCTTCGACAAGACAAGATGAATGGAGGAAATGGTGAATTAGAGCGAATGAGAGTGATAGGCTCGAGAGATGTCCAGGACAGTCGCTCGCTGCTGCTGCTGATCTGTGTGTGTGTCTGTGCGTCAGCCAGTCGCGCGGCGAGGTAGGGGCTTGAATTGCACTGACAAATCAATACTCGCGTATCTCTCGGCTGCTCGCTCGCTCGCTCGCCGGCTTTCGAGACAATGGGAAGTCAAAAGCAGATTTTGGCTCGCGTTGCCAGCTCTACGGCTCGATCGACGCGGCCCAGTCGCACGGAATTACGCTTCTGCTCTCGCTGGAAAATTAGAACTTTTTTTTTAGCTGCCGCGATTTTTCTATTGTTCGGTAGAGAATAAACAACGTGTCGCAAATGAAGAACATTGTTCGCACGGTAAACAGCATTGCAACAACAGCGCTGCGAGAGGGTTAAAAAAATCGAGTTATATTTATTATTTTGTTTTCCCTCGGCAGTCCGAGTGCGCAGCTCGCTACGTAAACAATCATTACAACTCGTAACAAACAAAAGCACAACTTGGCGATTTTATTTGCCTAGCGTAGACAAATACTCTATACACCAACCGCAAAAAACAGAATAGTAGCAGGGTAGGTAGTTTTCGAAAACTCAGCACTTTCCACTGATAAAGAGGGTCAGAGAGAGAGCTAGCCGCGTCCTATGGAAATCAGTTCTGCGCCGGCTCATCGAGGGGTGCGCCGTATACAGGAGGGTAGTAGCGCATCGCTCGATTCTCGTGCTCTCTCTCTCTCTCTCTCTCGATGAAAAGCCAAAAGTCCCCGAGGGTCGAATGACCGGGAGCAGCCGGAATGACTCTCGACTTTTGCCGCTCGCGCGCGGCGCAAGCTCCCGGCGGAACTTTCGATCCTTTTTCGACACTTCGAAAAAGACTTTATCTTGGCGAGCGAGCGAGAGGGCTGGCACGTGGATAAGCGAAGATTTATCACGCGTAATCTCCGACGTGCTGGGAGAGCCGAGCTTGAAAAGAGTTGGCCTGGCTGCTTTCTTTCTCTCTCTCTCGTGTACCGAGCGCCGGGAAATCACGACTCGCTTTGCGCTTTGGGAGGGAGGAAAGGGCTTTTTCTAGCTCGGTATCTCGCGGAAAAGCCGAGCTCGTTGTTCGGGAAGAAATTTTTCTTCTTTTTTGGGAAGAGGGAGGTGGGGAGTTTTCGAAGTGATTTGTGTGTAAAGTAGCGATCGGGTACATCGTGATTAAAATTTTCGAGTGAAGTTAAAGTACTACTTGGAGAAATTGTACTAGTGTTGTATAGTTACATTGTTTTTACTTCGAGAAAAGGTAAATTTTAAATAAAATTTTTCCAATTAAATAAAACATAAATGCATAAGAGAATTACCCGCAGATACAAGTAGTGCTTGAACGAAAGCACACAGGCACTCGAAGATTGGCCGCGCTCCAAACTACTCACCAAAAGATTCCCTCAAAAACTCTATCCACGTACGGCTCCTCGCAATAATTAAATTGAAGCATATCAATGTTTCAAAGCCGCGTATATCTATTTTATCACAAAACCACTTCGCCGCAGAAAGAGAGAGAGAGAGAGAGAGAGGGAGAAGACAGAGAAAAGCTCGACCGAAGCTTGCATAGACGCGCGTGTTTAAACGAGACTCGCGGCGAATTTGAAAGCCAAGTTGGGCCGCGCGCGCTCCGCAAGTTAATGAAAACGCGCGCTCGTCTCTGAGCGATGCCTCGCAGCGAAGACTCCGGGAAAATCTCCCCCCTCCCTCTTATCTCTGCGAGGGACTTTGAGTTGCAGCGCGTCGCTGGCAGCTCCGTCGTTTTGTCCTTTTCTTCCTCTTTGGCCGTTGTCGAGGCAAATGAGGTCGTTAAAGGAGGATTTGCTAGATGCTCCGACGCATTAGGACGCGCCTTCAGTCGGCTGTCTTGGCTTCTGCTCCGCTCCCTGCATTTTACCTTGCCGAGGAGGAAAACACTGCAAGCTCGCTCGTCGCTGCAGCCGCCGGGCTCTCCGAGATCCCAATTTGTAAATGAGACTTTGTTTACATTACGCCGTATCTCGGGCTGCGCTGAATGATATTATTGCGCAGTGAGTCTTATTTGTTGGACGAGAACGTTTACATGTAATTGCGTTACGGGCTCAAGCGTTATTTAAATTCTCTTTTTCAATTTTGCTGCTCGCTGATAAAAATGACGCTGTTATTTTTTGCTTGTTTTGACGGTAGCTTGCGATATTAAATTCAGCGTGTATTATAGTTACTTAGGGGAAAAAGAAATTGTTTCGACATTAACCTTTTAATTTTTTTCCTCCTTTGTAGGGGCAATCTCAAACTTTTATCATACCGCTCCATTAAATTTACGCTTTTTGTGGCAGGACTCTTCTTTCGATTGATAGAATGAGAAAAACGTCCTCCGAGCCCGGCGCGCTTTTACGACGCGATGAAAATCATAATGGCTCATAATTTTGCATAAATTATTCACGGCGCTGTGAGTGCAAATCCTCCCTCCAGACGGAGAAAAAAGAAAAAAAAAGGACGGGCAGAAAACTAAAGATGAAGACGCTAATGGAGCCGGAAATTTGAGCTTCCGCAAATTTAAGACAAGCCTCGGCTGCTCGGCAGTTTAGCTTTCATGAATTTCAGTACTAATGTTACACGTCATTTATCACCGCATAAATATACACGGAAATGGCGTTGACGCTTCTGGCTTTTTGCGTATAATAACGTACAGACAGCTTGACGCTGAGTCTCAGTGTTTTGCATACTTTAAGCTGAAAATGAAACGATAAACGCTTGCACATCGAAACACTCGTAAATCTGAACACGAACAATCCAGATTAAAACCTTCCAAAAAAACTATCCTTTCCATCCCCCGACAGTCGTCACAGACGCTTCCAGTCCCGCTTAAAAACATCGATCCTCGCTCTAAAAAAAAACGACACCTCCAACCACAAATCAGCCCGACTAAAAGCTCGTTCCACATCCCCGCTACACCTCCCTATACCCAATAAAAAAAATCACGCGCGTCCGTGAATTTCCCAAAGTCGTTTTATTAGGGCCATTTTCGTCCAACGCACACACGGCATCGCCACCCGCGTCGAATTGTTTAAATAAACCGATCGTCGCGCCGGCGCGCCTGTCAGCCTGACGTCCAGCCCGGGTGATTGATGCTCGAGCGCGCGCACAGACGCGAGCTTTCGATTCGCGGCGGATTTCTCCGTGGATTAACGGGGTGCTTTCATCGGGCTGTCGCGCGTGGCCGGCCCTCTCCTCTCTCACTCGATGACGGAGATTTCGGGGAGGAGGGGGGGAAAAAGGGTTGGGACAGAGCGAGAGAGAGAGAGAGCTGTGTTGGCGGCCTGCAATTGAAGATGATGGACGTCGAGTGACTGAAAGGAGCGCGCGCTTCGTTACACTCGAGGCTAGACGAGCGCGAGGGGCTGCTTTTTCCTTCTCTGCTGCTGCTATGCGCGCGTGGGAGGCTGGATGATAGCACTCGGGCCCTCCCAGCGTTGTGCGCGATGCACTTGACGATCTCACCCTCCGGACAGACTATTAGTTGAGCTTTTATCTCCGGGCTTTGGGCTTTAGTCGGCTTTAATGAACTTTTCCGGATCAACGGTTTGCTGCGGGGGAGAGCGATGGAGTTCCTTCGCGTGCGTGCTTGATTTTTGTTGTTTAATAAATTGATTGGAGGAAATTGATCTTGCAAAAGTTCTATCTCTCCGCCGAGCTTGAAAGCTCTATTGTTCCGCTTAACGTACGATCTCGACTCTAAATTTTTATAAATGCTCTGCAAAATACACCAACCCAGCCCGGAATTTTGAGAAGCGCGAAGTGAGAAAAGCCCCCATTAAAAGCAGTGGGCGCTTTTATAGCCCGGCACTGCTCCCCCTTAAAGCTTTATAAACCCACTTGGCTCTCATCTCTCTCTCCTGGCCGCCATGACGCTTATCTCCGCGGAAAATTAGAAAGGAACGCGTATATAGCGCGGGGCCGGAGGGAAAGGGCGAGCTCCAGGGCTGGCGGGTGACCCAAATGCGAAGGTGGAACGAGCCATTGTGCTCCTCGCACGTCGTAAAACGGAAAGGACGATAAAAGGGAAAGGGCACCCCTTGTCTGTATATACAAGCTCGAGCGACTGGCAGGCGGCTCTGAGAAAAGCTCGTGTATAGCAGGGAGTGCTAGAAATGCGGCACGCATGTATATGTATATATCGAGGACCATGGGAGAGAAAAGGATTTTTCGTAAGGAAGGAGAGGTATAAAACTAAGAATATATATAGGAAGATGAAGAGAGCGAATATGGCGCGAGAAAGAGACAATAAGGGAAAAGAGAGGATTTTATACAGAAAGAAGCGGCGGAGGAAGTGGAAATTTATAAAGAAAGAGCTCGCCGGAAAGGAGCGGGAGGAAGAGAGAAAAAAGAAGCGCTCGGGGTAGTGACGAGGCGGCTGGCAGAGAAAGAGAGAGAGAGATATGCAAAGACCGAAATGAAACGAAACGCCGCAGGCCGAACTCCGGCGCTCCGGAGGTATATCAGGTACGTATATAGCCACACACGCTCGGCTCTACCTGCGCCGAGGCGCAAGCGAGAAAGATAGGAGCAGCGCCGCAGCGGGGCCGCACGGCGAAATATAAAAACTCCGGAGGCGGTTTTAATTTAGCCACAATGTCTATTGTTTCCCGGTAGCTGGCGCGCAGCCGCAGAGCCTAGGAGACAAAAGGAAATCGCGGCCACTCGCAAGCTCACCTCTATGCCACCTCTATGGGAGTTCTGCGCGCGGGAGAGAAAAAAAAGCAAAAATGAGAGAGAGACGACAAAAGAAGCGTTCGCTCGAAACCGAAAAAAGAAGATGGGTTATACAGCGTAAGGGAGTGGGGAGAGCTTTTTTTAACGGGATTAATAAAGATCGATTCAGCCGCGTGCGCGCGCGAGCTTTTAATGAATTTATACGCGCGGAGCTGACCCGCGAGCGCGCGGTATTTAAATGAACGCTTCATTTGTGCGGGGGTTTGAAATAATTTTTCGATCGCTCAAGCAGGAAGCTCGTTTTTATTAACGAGATAGAAATAAATTTAATGGACGGTCGATTAAGGGTATTACATTTTTATCCGCACCGCTTTGTTTAGCGAGCCCGATTGTTTTTGTTATTTTTTTTCCGCAAAAGCTTGCGTTCTGTGCTGTGGAAAAAATCTGGGTGAAACTTTAATTAAAAGTATGGCTAAAAACGAAAGCCCCCGGAGCTTTATTTCAACTGTTTAATGATAGCGGAGCTTTTATGCCTGAATTACAGCACGATCAATAAAAAGCCATTATTCACTCACTAGCTTCTCGTATTACTAAACTTTATTATTTTCTCAACAAACACGATTACTTAATTCGCTTTAAAAAAACAAAATCTCCTGAAACACATTTCCCAGCTCCATTCCTACAACCAGCAGCCTGCGAAATTCCAAAATACTTTGCTCAGAGCGAGGGTACACGAACACACAAGATCTTGAGCGAGCGTCGGTACAAGGCGAAGGATTCAGATACGGGGGAGCTCGCGCGAGAGGGCAAAAATTATGGGGGAGAATATGCCGGAGTTCGAAGCTGTCTGGCCCTTTAGTGTCGTCGAGGATTTCGTATATATTGGCTGCTCCGAGCTTGCAAGCTCTCTCCCCCGTCTCTCGAACTATCTGCATTTAAATCGACGTGATGTATGCCGATGAAGCTTTTAATATCAGCGCTCTGACTGGCGCTCGCTCGCGCACACACATCCGCGGCTACGACGGCCCTCTTACAGCCCTCGCCGGGATAATATCGTTCTCTCCCCCTCCGCGTGCCTTTTTCGCGCGCTCCTGCTCCGTTTATTTTTATTTTCATACGGTATATAGAGCCGAGTGCTTTTATTTCCCCTTTTTTTTCGGCGCTTCCTTTTCTCTCGAACGGCCAATTGTGCGAGAGCGGCGGCGTCGAACGCGCGCCGCGGCTGAAAAAGGTAAATGAAGTATAAATTAAAAAAGTTTACGCAGCGCGCGCGCGAGCTGGAGCGCGTATTATATGCAAACGAAATGCGTGCGGCCAGCGGAGGAAAGAAACGGGAAAACTTTAATAAAGACTCTGGGGGGGTTCATCCATACTAGTTCGAGGCGTCGATGCCGCTGAGAGAAGCGTTCACAATAAAAAAAAAAACGCCATTATTTTTCAGTGAAAGGAGAGTCTCGCGAGAAGAGAGAGAGCGTATATACAGGTACAGAAAGGGGCGAAGGAAGCGCGAGAGAAAAGGTCGCCGCGGAGGAGAAAAAAAAGGAAGCGGCCGTCTCATAATGCGCGTAGGTGTGTGTGCGTGAAAAGGGAGGGATACTTCTGCTCTTATCGCTCGTGCGTCTAATGAGCAGCGGCAACCGAACTCCGCCGACGGAGGAGAGGATATACTCCCGGGGCGGAACGCAAACGTCTCGTTATATCGCGGGGGACCGCAGGAAATCGCGCTGCTTCTTCTTTCTCTCTCTTTCTCCGCAGCTGGGCCATTGTTCGGTCCGATGAGAGACGAAAATAACCGCGACGGATCTTGGTTGGAGAGACGGGAGAGATCTTTTTTTTTTGTCGAGGCTTTGTCGGAGGAGCTTGCGGGGACAAGCGCTTTTTGGTATTGAGGATCTTGGGCGGTTTGAGAGGTTGGAGTATTTCTTCGATTATTTTTGTGAATGGGAATCGGAGTTTTGCGTTGTTGCACTTGAAAATTTATGATTTGTGAAAATACGCTTTTGTCGAGGATTGTTGTCAAGGATTTGAGTAGCATTATTTTCGAGTCTCGTCGATAACGGTACATTGTGGCAGGGATTCCTGAATAACAAAGCAAGTCAATAAAATATAAATAACAGCATCCCGCATACCGCCAGATTAATAGAACTCAACACTGTAGACGCGAGCATAAAGCTCACGTCGCAAGCAGCCCAGCTCACATCTGCTCTCGACGTCAAATGCAAATGAACGCGTTACATTTCCTCACAATAAATTATTGACGAATAACCAGCCTCCCACGCTTTCAATCAGCCGCATCAACTCCGTTTCAATAAAACAGCCACGCCAGCCTCGCTACATAATTAAAGAGCGCGAGTTCTTAAAGCTCAAGCCCGGGCCGCAAGCTCGCGAGTCGTTAAATCCGCGGAATCCGAGGAAATTCAAATGAGGGGATTTATCGGCGGGGGTCGCCGCGATATAAAATAGGAAGCCATTCGAAAGCGATATCTCCCGCGCGGCGCAGAGAGCAGCGCGAGCTTTAAGCTCGGGGCCCCGCGTTAATACGAGCTTTCCCTTCGGCCGAATATATCCTCCATTGTCTTCCGGGCCTACGCTCCGTCCCTCGCGCGCCCGAATAAGCCTTCCCTTCGATTGTAAATTACCGAGCGCCTGGAAATTATTTCGGCGATTCGGCCTTTGTCACACCTACGCAAGCCGCCGCTGCGGTTCGAGGGAGGCTGGCGCGCGAGCCGGGATCAATAGCAAACAAATTCGAGGGATACGTTGGTGAGGGTGAAGGGAGTTGGCTAGAGTGGGAGGAGAGGGCTGGATTAGGGTGAGATGGCTCGATAGTTTCGATTCTAGTTCGGCTCATTGTGCGATGATTTTATTGTTGTTGAAAATTATTCGAGTGGTGTTTCTGCAATGGGTAACCGAGTGTAATATTGGCATTGTTTGAATGGGTGTTTTTGTTAAATACAGATGCAATTTCGAGTTAATTTGTCAATATTAGCGAGAATGACGAACAGAGTATTTTTAAAGTTGGACTGCAGGCATTTCATTGCCGTCTGCAGGAAAGTGAATTAATACAGCCGGTGTTTTTACATGCCGTTCTGTTTTATTAACATCCCGGAAATTTTAATTTTCATCCGCGCGCGCGAAAGAGAAAAGTTAAATGAAAAAATGCGCGCACACGCGGTAGGAAAATAATAAAGCTCGGGGAATGCTCAGTATGTAAAATTATTTTTATGCGCATCTGGAAAGCCGAAAGAGGTAGTAGAAAATAAAGGAAATATAAAATAAACGTAAGCCGAATAAAAATAAAGCGGGCGATGCGCCCGCCCGTAGTGTTTCTACAATTCTGGAGGCCAGTTAAGACCCTCGACTATTTCGACTATATACATATAATCTAGCGCTAGTCCTTTTCGCATTTATCTCTCGCAGAGGGCTTTTTATTTATTTTTTATCGGAATCCAATACGCCGTGCATCCTGCAATTAGTCTCCATTTTTTGCCCGAGCCCGGGCGTTCGAGCGGGCCGGAAAAGGCGCCCGTACGCTTAAATAGAATTTATCGACTGCTATTATAAATTTTAAACGTTAAGATCCGAGAAAAAGCGTATATGCGTCTACCAATAAACATTCATTATTCCATACCATCCCCCAGACAAAAGAAATCGTCTCTCCGAAATAATAGAACTAGCCAACGCGCCAAAGGGAGAGTCGCAAAAAAAGCACACCCCCGGCGCGCGGCGCACGTAGAGAAAAAAATGAAAGAAAGGCGCGCCGGGTTATAATTCCGCGAGCGCGCAAATGATAAAGAGAATTAGCCGACGGGAAGGAAGAGGGAAAAGCGGAAAAAGTCGAAACAGAATAAAAAGCGCGGGAAAAAGAAGTCGGGGCCCCCGCGGGGGTGGAAGGACGGATAACTCGCGAGTCTGCGCGCGCGCGAGCCGAGAACATAGATTAAACGGAAAGAGCGAGAGCAAAAGAGTGGAAAGGGATGATCCGCGGAAGCCCGCTTTTAATCCAGGCTCGCGCGCGCGGCCGCCGTTAGGAATAGAAGGACGGAGCGGCGCGTTCGTGGCTTAGTGGCGTGTCTGCGTGGCTTAGCTGTTCCGCGGGAGGAAAAAGCTCGCCGCTGGCCGATACTGCGAGAGCAAAATAAAAAATATATACGCGAAAGTGAAAATAAAATGGCCGAGGGATTTGCCAGGCCCGCGTGCGTATATATATGCGCCGGCGCGTCTATGGTAAAAAGCACCGCGAGCGCAGCTGCGCGACAGTCGTTCTCTCCTCCGAGCGGTTTTTTCCATTTTTTAAGTGCACTTACGTGGCCATGGAAACAAAGGGATCGCGCGTAGCTGCCGCCGGTGCTGTCTGCTGCGCCGTCGGGACGCGAGGAGCCTGCGAGAGGAAAAAATAGCCCTGACGTGCGCGACGAGCTTTATTTCGCGTGAATGTCGGGGATGGGATTTTTTTTAAATGTGACTAGATGTTGTGGTTGGGGGATATTCGGGAAGATTTGAGCTTTTTTTTATTAGCTTTTGCGCTAGAGGGGATATTGAGTTTCGAGCTTTTTTTATTCTTGGCTGTTCGATTGGAAAATAGAAGCGAATGAGAATTTATCAATTAGCTAGAGTTTCACGCTATTCTGGATAAAGGAAGCCGAAATAGTTGTTTCGATTGGGTCAGCTCGTATCTTTTTACATGCTGGCCTTTTTCTAGATCGTCAGCGGTAGATAGCTCTTGTTTTATAGTTTTCATATCGTTTTATTTTATTTTCCTTTTTTTTGGCCCGTAATAGAAGTCGCGGCGACGGTAAAAGTTCGGCGGCACAGAAAACGGAAAAAAACAATCGACAAAACGTTTGATTAAAAAAAATAGAATTTTCATTCAATGAAAAAGTCGTTTTATGTTTCCGCATATGCACGTTATGGTTTCTGTTTTTTTTTTCGGGCTACAGATGAGAATCAATTTTTTGTTTATTTCCAATCGAAATGGACGCACATATGACGAGTACATTTGGGCTTGCATATGGAGAATTGACTGAAATTTTCAGTGGAAAAAAAAAATAACTAAATGCTCCGTTTTGGCTACGATTATTTTTCACAATTTCGTGGCGGAAATCAATCTGTACTGAAGCAAACTTGTAAAAATGTAACATGAAACTTTTATTTGTTTTAAAGTGAAAAACTATAAAGTATATAAAATATTATTTACATACATCCCTTAAGCGAAAATTAAAAAAATAGAAAACCGAGCGAAAAAAAATCTTAATTCAAGCAATAAAACCGAGCCTAGTTATAACTTTACTCAATCCCGCATAAAAACTTTAATAATACAAAAAAAAATTCAATTCCCTCATCCGATAACCCAAACAAGCCTTCACAAAAAAATCCTCACCCCTAAAAAAACCTCTCCCCGTTAAAATAGCCTCGACTTATCACATTACCCCGTCGCACTGTGTATAATCACCGAAGCAATTTCAGCTCTCCAGCGTCCAATTCGCAGCTCCGCGCAACTAGACGCCTGCGAGAAGCGCTAACGAACTTACCAACTCGGCCCCGGACACGAGACTCGCGTCTATTCCGATAATGACCGGCCAATAAACGCGCCGTCGGGGGTGCCGCAGCGCGTTTTGGCCCGCGGCTGCTTCCGAAAATTGATCGGCCCGTTTGCGCGCGCCAAAAGCTCCGATACAGAGGCGCGAAAAAGGAAGCTTTTCCCTCGCCAGCCGCTCAAGTGCAGCTCGGAGCTTTTTCACGAGCGACTGAGCGACAAAACGTGTAAATAGCGCGCGACTACCTCTCTATTTTCTTCTCTCTCAGCCGCGATGGTCGATAGCTTTTAGCGGAGTTTCTGATTGCAGCCGCGGCGCGAAGTGGGCGAAAAAGAGCGCCTCTTTCCGAGGCTAAAGAGAAAAGTGCAGGATTTTTTTTTCAGCACGAGCGATTCGCCAATTAATTGCCAAGCTGCAGCCGGTCCCGCGATATATAAATTTAAGCGGGAATATCGCGTGGCGCTCGCGACTTTTGCGAGGATTTCCGGATTTTCCGGCGGGGGGGCCGGCTGTAGGCTCGTGTTGTTTTTCGACTGATGGGATTTTTTTGTTTTCGCTCGCCGGGAGGATGAAATCGCGACTCTCGCCGGTGCCTGGTTTATGTTACCGGCGCGCGCCAGTTGTTCTACCGGCCTGCGCCTGTATAAACTGACTCTCTTTTCGGAGCCGTGAACGTATAAGCGGCTCTGTTTTTGTTTATTGGCTTGTTGCTGGATCTTTGTTAACTAAATAAACAATCGCTCTCCGGAGGCTATTTTTCGTTGATTTTTCGAAACGCAGGAGAGAAAAAAGGCCGAGTCATTAAAGTAGAAAATACAGGCCAATAAAAGCGGCGCCCGTAACTCCGCCGTAATAAATGCCCGGAGATAAATGTAAAAATCATGTCGGCCAAAATACGCATTAATCTAATTCCTCGGCGGAGGAAGACGTAAAAAGCCGTCTCTTTTAATAGCTTCCTTTTCACTGGCCGAATAAAAAAATCCCGACTTCCCTGTCCGGTGATGCGCGGCACGCATAGGCGAGCGTTAGTACAATAACGCAAAAACTCATTAATAATCGTAAATATCGATTTGTTTGACGTGCAGCCTCCGAGCGATGCCAGTCATTGCGGCGAGCGAGCTCGCTCTCCTGGGACTTTTCGAATGTGGCTGTAGTTGCGCTTGCCGCATTGACGAGCGGGAATGGCTCGTAATGGCAGTAAATTGATTTTTTTCGGGGCGGCGACGATGTAGGGCTCATAACATCTGCGTCTGTATCTATATAAATGCATTCATGATTTTTGCGTTTCTGAATTTGGTTTAATGTATGGAGGAGCGCTTCGAGCTCGTAAATTCGCTGCGCATCCGAGTGTAACGTACTTTTTCCCCTTGGTGACAGTTTCACTTTTAATGTGGAAATTGAAAGTGCAATGGGAAATCTGTCTGGAGAAAATGATCTGTATGAGAAAATTTTAATTTTAATAGATCGAAGAAAAAATATTGTGTAATTTTTTATAATTCGTGATAAAACGTAAAGGAAATTATGACGAAATTTTTCCCTTCATAAAAAAATATGCTATATATTAATTTAACACAACAGAGACCTTCTTAAAATTATATGCAAATCAGAGAATGAAAAACGCAACTCTATATAAGCAGGTGATAATTTTCCGCCTCCAGAAAAAGGTCGGTTAACGAGTCCCTTTCTGCAGCCGTATAATTAAACCAGCCATTGAGCTTGTCAAACGCACGGGACGATCCTCCTGAAAGCGCGAGGCCGAAAAAAAAAAACTTAAAATTCCAACCACGCCACCCCCGACAGGCGCGCGTCTTTTCACCTGGACATTTCAATATTTCCAGGCGTAGCCCGATAAAAATCGCCGTTCTTGTACAGAGCGACGACGGCAGTATTCTCCCCTCTCCTGCTCCGGCAAAATGAATAAAAGACCTTACGTGCTGCGAAAGGAAAACTAGCGTAGTAAATCCCCGCCCCCCTCCTCTAGCTGGCTCCTTTTATAGCCATTGGCGCGACTCGGGCTGTGTAGCGCTTTGAAAAGTATAAAAGTCACGGGGCGCAAACGTCACACGTCGTAGTCGTCGGCAAGAGCGATTTTCGCCTCTCGCTAGCGTGGTGTAGCTATAGCTTAGCGAGGACTGCTGACTCGGCGCCTCGAGTTCATTAGTTCACGCAAATGAAGCGAAACCGTCGCGCACTCGGAGAAACGAGACTTTTATCTCGTAATTTTGCCTCTGCTACCTCTCTCGCTCGTTCGCTTCAGCGACTCTCAACTTTATATATATATGTGCGGCCGCCTAGCTCCTGCTCGCGCACCCCACGGGATTTTCTATTACCGCCGGAATATTAAAATGTAGACTTTTCCGAGCCGAATCTCTTTTATTTTAACAAACGGAGAGAGAGAGGCCGCGCGCTCGGGAATTCCGGAACTTTCAATTCTCGCCCGGGCGCAATTCAAACTTTTCTGCGCTTTTGTTTTCCTTGCTTTTCCTAATTCGAAGGAAAAGGAATTGTCCCTTCGAGATTGAGAACCAAGCTTGAATTATCGTCGAGTTTATCTTCTTAGATGGCTCCGAAGAAACGTGGAGAGCCAGAAACTATTGAAATTAATTTTCTGTACAGCGCTGACAAACACCATAAGCACTCCTACAAAATAACATATTTTTTTCTCAAAAGAAAAATTAAAATCCAA
The DNA here is from genome assembly GCA_900480035.1 of Eupelmus urozonus. NCBI lineage: Eukaryota > Metazoa > Arthropoda > Insecta > Hymenoptera > Eupelmidae > Eupelmus > Eupelmus urozonus. The sequence goes on along the minus strand of UELX01000056.1, from coordinate 4,971 downwards.
AGCCTACAGCCAACATCCGTGTACAAACACCCAGACAAAAAAGCAGCCAACATCAAAAGCAGCATAAATCAAAGAAGCCCAGCATTCAAAAGAACGTCCCATTTCCCATATCCGACATTACTCTGACCATCGATCGAAACTCGGCCTCTCGCACTCTCTCAGCGTCCCTCTCCCCGCGGAGCTAGCACACACGTCATCGGAATATTAAAGCCCGGGAAAATATCCCTTTTTCCGGAAGCGCGAAAATGTCGGCTGGCTTTCTTTTCCCCCTTGCACCGTCGTCGCACGTTCACCTTTATAACGGCGCTCTCATTTCGTCGCTATTTTTTACCGGCTCTCGCGAAAATTTCCCAGCCCGAGAGAGGGAAAATTCCTTCCCCGGCGCGCGGAATTTGAATAAATTTATCGTTCGAGACTGCGGCGCGCGCGCGCTCGCCTGGATTTCCCAGCCGTGCGATTTCGAGGTCCCGCGGCAAAGACGCATTGCCCGCGCGCGCGCGCATGCTGGAATTGTTCCTAGCCGAGAGGGCGAAGCTCGGGCTGCTGCACCAGCCGTCCGCGCAGAGCCCTTTTTTCGTGAAGTATGGACCGTTTATATACTTTTTTTCCGCTCGGTGTGCTCTGGAAGGATTATTATGGCTTTGAACTTGAGAGTTTTCGCGGAGTAGGTGGATGAGTGTGGGTAGCGGTGGCTTGAATTAAAGAGCTTCTAGGAAAGTCGCGGAAATTGCGCGGGGAAATTGCTGGGCAATTTTGAATTTTGAATGCGGAATGAATTAAGTGATTTGGAGTTATTTTGACTTATTAAGATTGACGAAGAAATTGAGCTTATTTACATTTAACAATTTCAAGTAATTTGACGTGGATAATTTCACGAGAAATATTTACTGTTTGAAATAATTTCATAACTTTTTATCCTGTCTTGCAAACATCTAGTGTAATTCTGTTTAAATTGTCTTGGAATAAGTATGGAACTAATTAGAGTCTTTTTTCTAGACATTGAAAAATATAAACCTCTGGATTTCAAGAGCCAGATTTTTGCTATACTTCAATTCATTTTTTTACCCTAGAAGATATTGCAATACGCAGACTTTTTATATTCTCATATTTCATACTTACAAACCCACCACAATAAATATTTTTCCAAATAAGTACTTTTATTGTTAACCTTGCATATACAACCACTGATATAAGGGCTTAACTCATACAACAAATTACTAGCCTCAGTTGTTATCTTCTCAATTTTATTACAAAACAAAACCAAAAAGTGCAACTCCTTATTGCCACTCGAGGCACACACATCCCAAAAAACATTACAACCGCTCTCACAATGTCACACATTTCAAAACCCAACCATCCAGACCCACCTTAACCCTTCCGCTCTCCAATCCTCGCACTTATTTCACTGACCGAGAGAGCCACCCAGCCCTGCAAAAGAGAGCTGCACTTGTGCATACAATACTTACGCTCGCCCAAGAAATTACACAGCCGGAACCCCCGCATAACGACTGTTTCATCATTGTCATCCTCTAACCACCGTAATTATCTTTTGTGTTGCAGGTAAGCCCCCGCAGACAGACGACGACTGCGCTCATCGCCCCAGGCTGCATACGCACCGCTTCCACATATATACAAGTGGGCGTTGCACGCAGCGAGAGCAGCCAAACCGCAGGGAGCGGTCTTTCAATCCGAGCTCGCGCGAAGATTGCGGTCATTGCGAGAAATTTCTAATTTCTCTATATAAGCGAGCAGCCGGCTAATCAGCCCGGTAGCTCTTCCGCCGAGGAATACTTTAGCGTACACGTTCTAGCTTGCGCGGCTGCGGAGGGTGGGTGGTTAGGTGGTTCGGGCTTGATTATCGCTCGCGGGATGTGCGTGTAACTGCAGTCTTGGATTAAGTTTGAATTAGATACGCCCGCGAGCAAGTAATGAAAGTTTTATGGGCCGGGGAGGGGAGATTGCTGGAGGGTTTATGCGTCTTGTTTTTTAGGTGGTTCGCGTAAAGTATTAGATGTTATTCCGACAATTTGCGAAAATCCAATTCTTGAATTTTCAAGAGATAACAACTTTTTCAAGACACGATAATAGATCAATCTCACATCCCCACCAGCACGTCGACTGTTCGTCTTTCATTTATCAACAATCACCCAACCCTCATCCAAACTTTCATTCACCTTTCCCACTCGTTTATACCCAGCCGCCAACCCGAATCTCACCCTCTCATCCACCGAACCTTAATACAGTCACACGTCTCCAATCGCCAAGAGACAGACGAGCCCCCACACGCCGGAGGGACAGCAGCGGATCGAAGGCCGCGAGTCACAGACGTACATACACACACACACAGGACCAGCGCGTATTAGCCCGTGACGTACGCACGTCTACACCTCCAGGCGCGCGCTGCCGGAGGGACGGAGCCGGTGTCACGCGCCGCGGGACACGCGCGGCACTCCGGCCCTCCAATGCCGACACGCGCCTCGAGTGCATATGTAGCCCCGAGGACGAGGCTCGAGTGCGCGCGGCTGGTACTGTGGGATTGTAGTTGTGCGACTGCGAGTAAACAGAGCGCGCGTGGATTGGGGGGATGCTTTCTTAATGTAGTTGCGGGTGGTATTGGTGCAATGTTCGTTACGAATACTGATGCACGATCTAAAGTTTTTATTTTATACGTTCAGTCTAAGCTCAAAAGTGTGAAGCCTGGAAGTAAAAAGTTTAAAAGCTACATTTTAATCTTTATACAAGTTTAAAATGTAACTTTTAATTCATAAAGTAATTTTTATTTACTAAATTTAATATCATGAAAATATATACAAAATTGAATTAAAAAATTTCTTATAGAAAATAAAAGTAGTATACTAAAATTGAGATAATTAGCTGTATTATGAATACAAGTAAATATTTACATGTGTAGTATATTTTTAAACGTCGAAATAATTTTTATGTATTAATATTGCTACGATGTCATTACAATATTGTTAAAAAATTGAAACAATACTGGCACAATGTTAGTACAATCAGTATAATATTTTTATTGTTTCAATATCGTAACAACATTGTAACAATATTGAAAGAAAATGTAATTTTTAAACTTTTTACTTCCAGATTTCGCTCTTTTGAGTTTAGAGTCTAGAGTATCTAAATTTCTAATGTAGTGAAAATTTTGTCGTCATTTCCGACAGTTATACTAAACAAAAAAGTAAAACGAACCAAACAGTAATCGCAAACTTGTCTTTCAACACAAGACCGAACAAATCAACCGTACAGCGTACATTGAACTCCCAAGTACTCTCGAAGTATATAGGAACGTCGGCGGGTTGCGTGGGTTATACGCAGCGCGCGAAGGTCGAGACTTGACGCCTGTAGCGTGTTGTTTAATTTCCTATTCCATTTCCGATGGGGGCATTTAAATCGCAGTTACCCCGAACTAGCTGGAAATGGAAGTCGCGCCGCGCGGTATATACCCAGCGTCTCGTAGATGCTAGGGTGTAGGAGGAACGCAGAGAGAGAGAGAGTGAAAAGAGAGATAAAGAGAATCGCCTACGCGCGACGTCGACAATTAATTTATGGAAATTCGATCGAGCGATGATGCGCCAGTGTATCGCCGAGCTGCTTTCTTTCTGCGGCTGTTTACGGGGGAGATATCGTATTTTCTTGGTTGTTTGTGACGCTCGCGTTTGCATGGGGGGAGGGGGAATTGCGCGCGATGAAATTATCAAGTTTTGATCGACGGCGGGGTACAATTAGACGGAGCTCGAATGCGACTTGTTGACTAGTTTGCGAGAGTGCATAATATGAGTAGGTATTGAGATGAAGTGTTCGTTTGACTTTCTTGGTGGGAGTTTGTTAGTGTTTTAAATTGAGCTGTTTGTCTCTAATTAGTAGTATTTGATATTTGTTAATTAAAACAGTTGCAAGACATGCCAGCTACTTGTTTCAAAATCAATTATAAACGGTTTAATAAAAAATATCACGTGATATATGTAGCAAACGTGGACATTAAACTCTGCAATCCTAGACGCAGCTACCTTAATCTTTCTGCAATATTCTCGCTTTATAACTGTTAATATCACCATTCCCCATAAAGCCACCAAAAAACGTGACGAAATTCCGAAAATATCCGACTAGCCGCACGCGCAGCCCATACAAGTCCCCGCATTCCTTAGACGCACTATGCACTCACTTACTCTCAACCGAAAAAAAAACCTAGAGACCAGCCAGCCTCTCGAGGCAATCTAGCCCCCGGCGCGGACTTTATTATTCTCAGACGTCTCGCATTATACCCGCGCGTGTCCAGACAATCCTCGGGGCCGAAAAAAAAAGTAAAAAAGCAATCGGCGTTACGCTTTTTTCTCGCCCCGGTGTAAGAAAACATTTCGAGCGCTCAATATTGCTCGTCGAGGCGGGGTTGATTCGAGTGTCGCTCTCTCGCTCGACGGCCTCGAGGAGGCCTTAACGACTTTAAGAGCCGAGTCGAGAGGCCGCGGGGGGAAAACTACTAGCGCGTCTTTCGGCACTGTGCATTTTGCGCCTTGTCTATGGCTCGACGACGAAATTTCTCTTTTAGCGCGCGCTCGAGGGTAAATAGCCGCCCGGTGGGTAAATATTTTTTCAATTCCGACCCTCGATGCGGCTTTTATTTCGCCACGGGTCGAGTGCGTTTTTCGGATATTTTCATTGCGCGCGAATTAAGTGGCTCTGCGAGGCGTTCGGGGGTGATGGACTTTTTGGTAATTTGGAAAGCAAATATGTAGGAACTGAAATTTCGAATTACAGAATGACTTCATTTAACTTTGTAATGAAGTTCTCCGCTCCGAAAAAAACTTTCCCACTTAAAAAAGGAACAAAACGCGAATCCGTTATCGCACTTGAAAAGCTCAATTATGTGAGAGAGTTGCAATTCGAGCGGTCCTATCAGCTCCCGGCATCTCTTTCATCGCGCTTGAATTTACACTTTCGCAAATCGCGAGCGCG